>CAUYRH010120633.1:0-19011 GCA_963574655.1 Perodicticus potto | reverse complement strand
AATGTCTTTATATAGTGATTAAGAAAATGCTATGAGGGCTATCTCTCACAGTACGATCAAAATGTTTCTGACTGTATATGAAGCACATTCTGCCCTATGATTGCACCAATGTACACAATTATGATTTAATAAAATTATTTTTTAAAAAAAGTTTTCTTTTAGGTTTACGCACGAATGTGATCACTGTTCTCTCAGCATTTTTCAAATTGTGTCACTGAATATTAACATCCTGTGAGAAATCAACAAGTGATCCAGTGGTTTGAGAAAAGGTTTTATTTCATCAAATGTTTGGGTAGATTAACAAAATCAGATGGGTTTGAATGCAGGACTACACACATTGCTTTATATGTCAATGTTAATTATAAATGTAGAGGAAGTGGTTTTAGTATGTAGTCTTTTGTGACTAGGGGACGTTTCACACAGGGACACCTCACACTAGGGATACAATTGATCCATAGACAAGCTTGGGAAATGCTGCTCCGGAGAACACCTAGCTTATTAATATGTAATCTCAAGTGTGTTGCCAAGTGCTGAACACTACACGCTACATATTTTCCAGCTATCTCACAGAACAACAAAGACTTCTCCCATTTTATGATACATTTGGCCTAGAATTTTACTGCCAATTGATATTAGCCTTAATAAAAATATATCCTATGTAACCAATTAAATCCATCTTCCTAAGGTATTGGTAATAGCACAACACAGCTAAACTCAGAATGTTTTCTGTGGCTTTAGGAAAATCTCCTAGCCTTCTGCTGTCTAATATTCTACCAGCAAATAAATTGTCCTCATATCTTCCGCCACTGCTACAGGGATGTTGATGCATTAAATTATTTGGAAATTCACTCACTCAGTTCCATTTCTAAGCCAGATATTCTGAAACATGCTCTGAGGATAACGGGATAAAAAAGACATAGTATTTTTCTTCAAATGTTATAGTTTACTACAGCAGTTAGCTCAATGAGACAAAGAGCTAGTTTCTAAAACTAATTTTGGGGGGTTATGTTAGGGGAAACAAGCTTATCCTTGTTCTCTCAAGAGTTTCTTTGTTCTATTTTCCCCAAATACTGACGTTATGCCTGGGCAGACCCTATGTTTTAGCTTCCTTTAATAAGACCGACATAAATGTTGGTGTTGATGATTTTAACAAAAAATTACAATTTAATTTCAAATTGACCGCAGCAAATAAGTAAGTGAGGTGATGGTTATGCCAATCAGTTTGATGTAAGCATTCCACAGTAAAAAAAAAATTAACCCTCCCATTACAAAAGTTGCTTTAAAGAATCTGAAGAAAAGAACAAATGGAATAGTGTATTTATTCATTCATATGCTGTAACTAGTGCAGAAAGAATTCTTTAATTGGAAGAGGCTCTCAGGACCCTTATGGATGTATAGCAGAACACTTTCATGTCCATTTAGTACTTACATTTATGTCTTATTTTGTCCTCACTACATTGCTGAGAAAGAGGGAAGCTTACAGATGGTGCAACTGAGGCTCTTGGCAGAGAGAAAACTTGGGCATATTGATCTGGTTCCAAGAAAACTAAATGGCCTCTTGAGTTCTGGTCCAAGGTGTTCACTGCTCCTCCACTGAGAGCAATACTGAATCATATCTCACTGCAAACCGCTCGATAGCGGTTGACGGACACAAAGACAATGGGATGACTAATACTTGAATTTATTTATTTTAAGTCATTTCTTGAGGTGAAATCCACATAACATGAAATTAGACAATTTAAAGTGAACAGTTGTATGGCATTTAGGAAATTCACAATCATATGCAACCACCACATCTATCTACTTCCAAACCATTTCATCACTCTGAAGGAAAACACCAGTCCATTAAGTAGCATCTCTTCATTCCCCTCTTCTCAGCCTCTGGCAACCAGTACTGTGCATTTTTGTCTCATCTCTCTTTATTTACCTAGCCTGTAGGTGGAATCATACAAAATGTGGCCTATCTTGCTTACTTGCTTTCATTAACCATAATATTTCGAATTTACATCCACATATTGCTGCATATATGTATGCTATTTCTTTTTATTGATAAATGGTATACATTTGTTTGGATAGAACACAATTTGTTTCTGTATTCATGGATGAACACTTAAGCTGTTTCCACCTTTTGGCTATTGTAAATAGTATTGCTATAAACGTTTATGTACGAGCGTTTGTTCGAACACTGGTTTTCAATTCTCTTAGGTTTATACCTACCAGTGGAATTATGGGGTCACATGGTAATTTTATGTGTAAAGGTTTAAGAAACTGCTAAATATTTTTACTTGACTTTTTGATGGAGTGGAAAGGAGGGAAGAAGTAGAGAGGAGAAAGAGAGGGGGGGAAGATTTAGGACAAAGACAGAGGGAGAGAACATGTTTGAAATGAACGTCTGTGTACTTAGTATAAGCCCCACTGTTTGTCATTGAAAACTGTGAGAATGGTTTTCTTTCCTAAACACATAACCAGGAAAATGGGGAGAGGTTGAGGGACATTTTCTGTATTACTGATTAGTGGGGAAGGACAGAATGTAGCAACTAGAAGACTGCAGTCTTTTGTTACTAATTGGTTGCACTTGTTGCCCAAGAGGTACTATTACATCAGTGCTTAATAGAAATCTCCACAGCATAGGTGTGGATCTGGAATTAGACTAAGGGGATGCCTGAGGGTTAATAAGGGGAATCATGTCACCCCAGCATATGCAGTGAAGCCAGTGAGACTTCAATGCAGTGGTGTCCAAATTTTGATGCACCAAATATGATTTTGTGCACCCATTTTAATGCACATTGGAATTCCCTGGGGATCTTTAAAAAAATACTGATTCCTTGTATTTTACCATATCAAAAAGTGCTGATTCCTGGATCCAACCCACAGATGTTCTGATTTAACTGGCCTAGGGTAGAACCAGGACATCAGAAGTTTTGAAAGCTCTCCAAGTGATTTTAATATGTAGCCAAATTTGGGAGTCTCTGCTTTAACTGTTTGTGAAGCCCTGCCTGCTGAGGTGACAGGAAGGTTTTTTCCCTCTGCCTTACCTTTTCCTTCTTATTCTCCACCCTGAGTCTTCCAATTCCATTTAATCTCTATACCAGAGAATATTCTACAAGATACAAAATATAACAATTTGTGATCAAATAGAGGATTACCAGGTGCTCAGAGGATAAACAGATGGGACCACGGAATAATCAGGCAACAGAGAAACAATGTTTTCTGTTTGTTTGTTTTATTTTAGCATTTTTATTTTTGGTCCAAACCCTGATCAGTTTGGAGGTGGAGGCTGGGTAGGAAGAATAACAAGATATTGAGGATATTGAGCTTTGATAAGATTGATCCCTCCCCTGTCTGGTCAGTGTTAAAAATGACCAAGTCAAGCAACTGTGAGGTTCTCCAGGTGGTTTAAAGGTAGAGACACCAGAATTCCTTCCACCTATGTACTCATCTTTTTATTTAACACATTTTGTGATCACCAGCTATGTGCTAACCATTGTGCTTGATGCAGAGATTAGTTTATTCAATACAATCGGCCAAAAATTCTGTTTCATGATATTTATAATCTGGCGTGTGGGAGACATTAACATTAAACAAATAATCATACATGTTCTGATTACAAACTGTGATGTAAGATAGAATAACAGTGACACCTAATTCAAATTTGGGGAAGGAGTCAGGAAATGCCTCTCTGACAAAAGGGCCATTTAAACCAAAACCTAAAGAACGAATGAGAGTTCACCAGGCAGAGTATTTCTATGTGGAGGGAACAGCATATGTGACAAATCTGAGGTGTCCAGAGACAAATTAAAAAAAAAAAAAAAACAACTGTCCGTGGGAGTGGAGTAGAGTGAGGTTGAGTAGGGAAAACATGAAATTAAGGGGGTAGGGAGAAACCAGATCACATAGGACTTATAAATCATGGTAAAGACGTGACTTTTATTAAAAGTATTTTATGAAGCCATCAGAAGGGAAGTGATAAGATCTTATTTTTAAAATTAGTGATTATTCCGGTGCTTGGCAGCTTCACCTTCTTGTTCATTTATTTAATTCAACAATTATTTATTGATTCTCCTTTTTTGTTGGATTCTGGATAGGCACAAATGACCAATATATGATTCCCAGTGTGAAGAAGCTAAATGCAGTTGGCAAAGCAGAAAGTTGAAAACATAAAATTATGATAGGGTGTGATAAAGGCAACAAGAGAAGAGTGTGTATGGTACTGAGAGAGCAGAGAAAAGGGCTGTACCCAGTGGAAGAGAGAATTGGGGAATTATTCAAAGAGGAAATGATCTGTAAGTTCATCGAAAAATAATTTGATAGATAGAATTGTAGAAAAGATGGCAAAGGGTATCCCAGGCAGTGGAGAGATACAAAAGTCAGGTTGTGTAAAATTCTGCCTATGTGTCTAGTCATACATAGCCAGGCTAGTCACAGTAAAGCCTTCTCACTAGTCAATGACGCTGGCAATCACCTGTCAGTGAGCTGCCTTTGAGCTGATTCATCCTCTGGGTATACTTCTCATCACTGCTATCGTCTACCTGTTACACATTGACAGGCCTTCACCCACGCACCCATCACCAAGATCCACATTTTATTCTCTCTCTTGATTTAATACATGAACAGAAAATCCATTGTTGACATCACGAGTTAATATGAGGGTACATACCGTTAGGTTACATTATTTGCATTTGTAAGGTAAAGTCCAAAATCTGAGTTGTAGTTGAGTCCTTTACCCCGGAAGGGTGCCATATACCTCCCTACATTGTACTTGATACATAGGAACTAATCAATGCCCCTCCCACTCTTCCATCTTCTTGAATTGATGTTTTACTCTCACGTGGTTGTGTTAGTTGTTGGTTACTATTTTCAAATTAGTACTGAGCACATGGGATGTTTTACTTAGAGAATGTTCCCCAAATCCATCTAGGTAAATACAAAAGATGCAAAGTCTCTATCTTTTGATGGCTAAATAGTATTCCATGTTGTACATATACCACAGTTTATTAATCCATTTCTGGGTTCATGGGCACTTTGGTTAATTCCACATTTTGATGATTGTGAATTGAGTTGTGATGAACATTCTAGTGCAAGTCTCTCTATGGTAAAATGATTTTTTTTCTTTTGGATAGTTGCCTAGTAATGGGATTGTGGGTTCAAATGGGAGTTCTACTTTTAGTTCTTTTAGGATTCTCCATACTTCTGTCCAAAAAGGCTGTATTAGTTTGTAATCCCACCAATAGCATATCAGTGTACTCCTCTCTCTGTACCCATGCCAGCATCTGCACCTTTAGGACCTTGTGATGCGGGCTATTCTCACTGATGTTAGGTGATATCTTGAAGTGGTTTTCATTTGCGTTTCTCTGATGATTAGGGATGATTAGCATTTTTTTTTTTCATGTGTTTGCTGGCCATTCATCTGTCTTCTTGTGAAATTGTTCTGTTCATATTGCTTGCCCATTGATTGGTGGGGTTTTTGCTCTTTTCTTGTTGATTTCTTGAGTTCTTTGTATATTCTGTTCACTAGCCCTTTGTCAGATTAATAACACGTGAATATCTTCTCCCATTCTGAAGGTTGTCTATTTGATTTGTTGACTGTGTCCTTAGCTATGTAGTAGCTTTTTAACTTGACAAGGTCTCATTTATTAATTTTCATTGTTGATGTGCTTGCCAATGGGGTCTTCTTTATGAATTCTTTCCCAAGGCTGATATCATTAAGAGTTTTTCACACACTTTCTTCTAAAGTTTTTAACATTTCATGTCTTTAGATTGAAATCTTTTATACAGCGTGAGTTATAAGTGGTGAGAGATGCAGGTCTAGTTTTAGTCTTTTATGTGCACTGCTCCAAGCACCATTTATTAGAAAATCCATTTTTTAACTCTCCCTCACAATAATAGCTCTTGAAATTGCTTGGCACTTCTATAAATAAGTTATCTATAGTTCTCTTTTGATCAATTCTTTGCAGTCTTCCTTTAAATGGATCTGAGGCTTCCCTGTTACCACAAATATTCTACTAATATAACACCTTCCTGCTGTAACTCTTCTCTAGACCATTCCTTTCCTGGGATCCCATTCTATGGAGAAGTGAAGAGATAGCAAACCATTGTCAAAGAAGGCATGGGTCTAGATGGCTGGAATATATCCAAGGTCATGACTGAAGAGATTTATCATATAACTTCAAATAACTGCCTTGCCTTTTAGCACAACAGTTTCCCCACCTATCACCTATGGAAAAAAAAATAATTTATTTTTTCCTGATAGCAACACCTAAGTAACTTAAAATTCACTTTCAGATAACCTGAACAGTTTTACCATGTCATTGTGGTCATTTAGGATTGCCAGATGGTTATTGCTTTTTCTGAAAATGTGAAAAGAGGAAATAGCAGCAGAAAGCATTTAGAATACACCTTGGGAAGAATGTTTTGAGTATCAAGACATTACCCTTATGCCCCTCAACTGACATAGTTAGCCTTAATACTTCTTTAGTAAAAATCTGCTGAGATTTCTCAGTTGGACTTTTTTTCAGATTTAACTGTCTACTCGTTCTCCCACTGGAATTCCTTGGCTTAAGCTATAAATAAACAATAATCCAGAAGCTTTCACAATGGAAGAGGAGGCATGAGACAAGGCAATTAGTGGAGTTTCTCCTATCATTCAAACTACCACCTATGCAGTGGATTTTCAAAAATGTTTCTGGGAGAAATAGGTAATAACATGATTCTGTGTTCTGTCCCCTTGTTATTCTTCTTCCCCAACTACTTTAAGGTGTGAATTATATCTGTTCGTTTCTCTTCCCCTCCAGTACCTAGGACAGAGCCATGGCCGTAGGAGAGGTTTCTGCACCTCTAAAATGTGAAGTGATTCATAGATTTCCTCTCTCTCTCTCTCTCTGGTCAGGGGAAAGTGCAATAGATTCTCTTTCTAATTCTGTAGGCCTTACATCTTTTCTTTATTTTTTTAATGATTTTTTTTGGTTCAGCGCCATAATCTCCTATAGTTGATTTTCTCTTTCTTTCTTTCTTTTTTTTTCTTTTTTTCTTTTGAGACAGAGTCTTTCCATGTGCCCTGGGTAGAGTGTTACAGTGCTACAGCTCACAGCAACCTCCAACTCCTCGGGCCCAAATGACTGTTCTTCCTCAGCCTCCCAAGCAGCTGGGACCACAGGCACCCACCACAACGCCCAACTATTTTTGTTGTTGTTGCAGTTGTCATTGTTGTCTAACAGGCCAGGCTGGGCTTGAACCCTGCAGCTTCGGAGCACGTGGCCGGTACCCCACTCACTGAGCCACAGGCGCTGAACCAGGTTTTCTCTCTTTTTGTCTTTTTTTGAGACAGTCTCACTATGTCGCCCTGGGTACAGTACCATGGTGTCACAGCTCACAGCAACTTCAATCTCTTGGGCTTAAGTGATTCTCTTTCCTCGGCCTCCCAAGGAGCTGGGACTACAGGCACCCAGCACAACACCTGGCTAATTTTTGTTGCAGTTGCCATTGTTGTTTTAGCTGTCCCGGGCTAGGTTCGAACCCACCACCCTCGATGTATGTGGCTGGCACCCTCAGCACTGTGCTACAGGCACTGAGCCATTTTTTCTTTTTATTTGCCTCTGTGGTATCACCTTCTCATTCAACCTCACTTAAAAGGGTCTTGTACTTGTCCCCTCACTGCCTTCTATTTTGGGCACTTTCTCATTTCACTAAGTCTGGAGCGTAAGCAGCAGTATTTTCTATCAGCAAGAACACCTGATTTTGACTAATTCCTATTTGCCATGCTCAGTTTCCTTCAAGAGTTCTGGCAGCCCCACTCTCAACCTTTGCATAAAATTTTGATCTCTCATTGCTTTTGTCTTACCACCTGTTTGTGCTGATGTCCCCCATCTGACTATCATCTTTTGGTATCATGCTCGATTGTGTTGCTTTCTCTTTCTTTTTTGAGTCATTCATCTTTCTCTTCCTCTGCTTTGAGGGCTACAGTGTTCATCTGAGTGGCCCGCATTGGTCTGGCCTTCCCATGTAATAGAAATGCCATTAGCAGTTTAAAAGCCCAGCTACGGCTTCATTTAGCCTATTCCCTTGGCCTAGCACGCTCTTAAAACTCTCTGCTACTCAACCTCATATTCTTTCTTCAAGACATAACTCAATACCACCATGAAGACTTCAATTCACAGTTTTATTTAAACTCATTCTAGCTGAGTGACCTCAAGAAAGTCACTTGACCTCTCTGATCCTCCATGTCCTTCCTTTGACTGCAAAATGGGGGTAATTAGCATACCTTTTAGCTTCTCAGATAACTTGACTCCTCTTTCAAAACTAAGTCACTGTAGAATATCAATGTCTTCATATAGTGATTAAGAAAATGCCATGAAGGCTATGTTTAACAGTTCGACCAAAGTATTTTAGATTGTATATGAAGTCAGCACATTGTGCCCCATGATTGCACTAATGTACACAATTATGATTTAATAAAATTATAAAAAAAACAAGTCATTAACAACTTCCATTGGGACTACTATCAAAACATCCCAGAATATGACCAGTCTCCACCACCTCTATGCTCCCAATAAATGAATTCGTGGCAGTATCACTGGGAGGTACGATAGTGTTGACATTCTTCAAGGATCCAGTTTTGATGAGTATGCTCAAATCTTAGAGGGATACTGGACAGTAATGAAGTAGCTTTCCTGTCCATGGAGGGAGAAGAGGACTTTTGCAAATAGGATTTGAGTAAGTTGCAATGAGTGTTGTCTTACTCCTGTTAGATTGAGAAGTCAGAGATTAAAATCCAAGACAATGCTCAGGGGATAGTGAGGGTTACAGACTGTTCCAGTCAGACCACATAGTGTCACAGATAATGATACAACAAAGGGTTCTAGTTTGGGGCCAGAAGAAGTCCCTTAAAGCCATATTCATTGTTATAAATGAAATTAGTTGACTTACTAGAGTATCATTGTGGAATACCAATACATAGACTACCTCTTTTGAAATATACATTGATTGACAGTTCTTTTCAACATTCTGTGCCTCCAAGTACTGTACTAAATAGAAACCTGAATATATAGTAAATTCCACTGTGGACTGGCATGCCTTTTATGCATGCCAGACCACTTAGAACAAGCATGCAGAGTTAGACAACCACAAAATTTCCTTTTCCTAGATCACATTACCTGTCTTGTTATCTTCAAGCTTTCAGAAGTAGACATCAGGGTGGTTATCAGTGAAGAAAAGTGAAAAGTGAGCCATCCATCAGTACTATTGGTCAAAGTCAGGAATTACTTGGTATATTGAATTGACTGAGAATGGAAAGCCCTCACATCAGGACTACTGATACTTTGTGCAACATCACACAGATACTGTGACACATAAGATGTGGTTCAGAAATTCCATTTCAGAACTAGCAAATATATAGTTCCTGCCATTGGCCCAGAAAATATGTTGACATAAGCAGTAAAAAGTAACCTGCATCAGGTATTCAAGGGATTTCAGATTTGAAAACTAGCAGCTGTTCAAATAGAATATTGAATGACTGTTCAAGAGGTATTTTTAAAATATGGAGTTTATCAATGTTGGAAATACCTGGGATATTACATAAATTGTGGTAAACAGGCTCCTACTAGTGAAAACCTATCTGGGAGGCTTCCTTCCAATGATGACTTCTTGGCTCTATGTATAAGATGGTAAGTACACAGAGGTTTAGTTTGGTTGAGGAGTTAGCTTGGGTTGCTCAGCTCTATGAATTGCTCCGAGAGATGAGATCATAGAAGTGTTAGCAGAAATGGAGTTACCTGCACATCAAGCATGAAACTTCTTATCAAGTAGATCGAAGAATATTGGACCCTTGGGCATAAATATAGATTAGATAATTGGAGAGGCTTTTAGCTCCAGAAGTAAAGAATTATATCTGCTTGGCAAAAAGTTGAACTTCATATTCCAAAGCTACTGTTGAGTCATATTCGTGATGGAAACGAGGAAGTAAGTGAAAGGTAAAGGAAGGAAGGATACAGGTTCTTTGCTTCAACTATGTCAATACCACTTAATTAATGGTATATAGGCCTAGACTCCATGTCGGTAGAATAATAGAGCTGGCTTAGTGTGGGAGGAAAATAATGTTGGCAGCAGAAGCCCAATGTGAAATAGATGAGTGTAGGTCTTCCAGGACCTGCAGCTGGAAAGACGAGGACTAAGAAGAAATGTAGACATGAAATGACAGATAATATCAGCTTCCTAATATTTCTTATGGGTTTCTTTTGCCATCTCCTCATCTCCCAACAGGTATGGCTATCAGCAATGCCTACTAGGTAGATAGCCTTAGGTTTGGTGGAGAGAAGGTTTAGTCAATGAAACCTCCTGATATTCCTGAGTTTATCATTGAGATTATCTGAGTCCAAACTCCATACTTAAGATCTTATAGTATGAGTGTCACTGGAATGGAAAATACTCTTTTGATACATAGAGTGAGTTATGGCATAAAGGAGGAAAGAGATGTTAATCCAATTGGGTAGGTATTACCACCGTAGACTTGTCTTTCATGGAAAAACAATGGCTTCTTTACCTTTAGAATAGCCATAGTGCCCCATTTGGAAGTATATTTACTATGATTGTGTTAGCAGCTGTAAGTCTAGATATCATGTAGCAGGGATATCCGAGTGTCTTTGGTTGTGGCCAGGTTAATGAGCCAATATGAGTGAGCTGCTAGTCATGCTTTCGGCCTCATAATGTCTCCCTTTTCTGAGATTCATTCCAGCCTGGGCAAGGAGCTTGATTCTGATGGTCCTGTGTTCCCTGCCAGAATGTTAGTGTTAATGACTATCTTTCTGGGTAAGGTGGTCAATCATGTTGTTTAGTGCTTCTTTGAAGCCTAAGTATGGGTCTCAGCTGACCAGCCCACCCATTCAATGGAAAGACACCTCCTTGCCTCCCCCAACTGTAAGCACAAAAACCATGGAGACAATCCTGCACTGTTGTTCCTCTGTGAACTTAGAGCCCAAGTATGTCTGAATGGGAAAGGATGTGGTTTTAGTATCACTAGTACATTGCTCAGGAAGTTGCGACAGCAAAAATAGTGATAGATAGATAGCAGTGGCACTGATGGCAGATATTAGAGCCAGAATGTCCAGTTTCAGTTCCAGCAGTTACATTTAGGTCATTTTTAGCTGGAGTGTGGTCAAATAGAAATACTGGAAATAGCACCTCCTTAACAACCTGAGAGAATTTACAACTGGTTTCTGGTCTGAGGACAGACTGGGAAAGACCTGACTTGTAGGCTACAAAAGGTGGAGTCCATTAATACCAGGTTTGACAGCTAAAGCGTCCAACTAAAGTACCTATATAAAGAGACTGAGTGTAAAGGCAGAGACTAGTTATAAGGAAACAGGATGCTAAGCAAACTCATCAGACAGAGTTGAGAAGTGCTTTGAGATACTGGGAACCATTAGGGAGTTGTCAACATCTTAGAGAAATGATTCCTAAATTTGCTGATCATCAGAATCATCTAAAACGCTTGTAGAAACCTAGATTCCTGGGTTTTATCTAGACCATCAAATCAGTATTTCTGAAAATATAGCTCTTAATCTATCTACATATATATACATATATATGTATATATATAATATATATTTTTTGCAGATATATATATCTACATATACATATATACATATATATATGTAGATATATATATGTATATATATATATATATATACAATATCTTTTTTTTTTTGCAGTTTTTGGCCTAGGCTGGGTTTGAACCTGACATCTCCAGTATATGGGGCCAGTGCCCTACTCCTTTGAGCCACAGGTGCCGCACTTTAATCTATATTTTTTTAAAAATAAAATAAATATTTACCTCTCTCCTGAAAGTACTGACCCTTCCCACACAAATAAATAAAACTTCCAAAAGTTTCTTATGAATTCACATAAGATGGGTAATTTTTCTTTTTTTCCTTTTCTTTTTTGCAATTTTTCTTTCTTTCTTTTTTTTTTTTTTTGTTATTTCAAATTAATATGTGGGTATAAATTTTTAGGTCACATTGTTCTCACTTCCAAGGTAAAATTCAAGTTGTAGAAGAACCTTTCACCCAGGGGGCATGTTGAATGCCCTCACATTGTGCATATTACTCAAGATTCTGCCAAATGCCCTCACCTTCTCCCCCCACCTCCTCTCCCCTCCCCCTTTCTAGACTATATTTGTGTTTTATCATTAATGTGGGCATGAAATTGTATATATTGGTTTCATATTAGTATTGAGTACATTGGATACTTGTCCATTCTTGAGATACTTTACTAAGAAGAATGTCTCTCAATTACATCCAGGTAAACATAAAAGATGTAAAGTCTCAGAGATGGGTGGTTTTTCTTTCCCCAGATATTTTGAAAATTTCAGAGGATCTTGAGACAGCTGTGGGAAAATTTTACTATAAAGGATATGATAGTAGTCAAAATGACTAGCATTTGAGTAGCACTTTACAATGTTAAAATGCTTCTTCACATCCAGCATCTCATTATCTAATTTAATTCTCACAATAGGCCTGTGAGAGGAAGTACTGATACGCCCATTTCACAGAGACAGAACCAAGACAAAAGTGATTGAGGGAACTTAGCCAATAAAGATTGAGAGCCAGACTCAATCTCAAGACTTTTGTGAGATACAAATAGGGAAAGAGTGAAGTACAAATAAGAATGAACAGCTTATGAGTACTATGGCAGAAAGTTCCAGACTGCCAGTATCTGAATATCAAGGTTTGGTGAGAGATGATGTATTTTCTAACAAAGGTATTAAAACAGGACAGAGCCATTTCAAAGCTGGAGTGGGTAAGGGTGGGGCATGGTTTCTCATAAGAAAATTGAAAGTGCAGGTACAGGCTAATATTGATGTGAGGAAAAAAATACAGCACTCTGGGAGGTTGAGGTAGGAAGATTGCTTTAGCTCAGGAGTTCAAGGCCATGTCTGAGCAAGACTGAGATCCCCATCTCTACAAAAACTAGGAAAAAACTAGCCGGTCATTATGGCAGGTGCCTGTAGTCCCAGCTATTTGGGAGGCTAAGGCGAGAGAATAGCTTAAGGCCAAGAGTTTGAGGTTGCTGTGAGCTGTGACACTACCACACTCTACTGAGGGTGTCATAGTGAGACTCTGTCTCAAAAAAAAATAATAAAGAAAGGAAGGAAGGACAGCTTGGTAGACATTATTAGGTGTCTACGCAGAAGAAAAAAAATCATTTTAACATAATGACATTTGCACTGGAATGTTCATCATAGCTCAGTTCACAATTGCTAAGATGTGGAACCAACCCAAGTTCCTATCAGCCCATGAATGGATTAATAAAGTAAGGTATATGTATCCATGGAATACTGTTCATCCGTAACAAAAAGATGGAGACTTTGCATCTTTTGTGTTAATCTGGATGGAGTTGAAGAGCAATCTCCTTAGTGAAGTATAACAAGAATGTACAAGCAAGATTCCAATGTACTCAATACTAATATGGAACCAATAGATAAACAATTACACCTGCACATGAGAGAAAAACACAAATTTAAATGGGGGGAAGGGAAGAGGAGAGAAAGGGAAGAGGAGAGGAGGAGGGGGTTGGTGTGCTTTCACCTAATGTGCACAATGTAAGGGTATACAGCACACCCCCTGGGTGAGGGGCTCAACTATAACTTGGACTTTACCTAACAAATGCAAACTATGTAACCTAATTATTTGTACCCTCATATTAATCTGAAACAAAAAAAATAAATAAAAGAAAAAATACAAGATATCCAACCTCAGCATTGCCAGGTCCAAGAGAAAAGAAGAATAAAACCTCAGGTACTGGCTAACAATGATATAAGGAGAAAAGTTAAGGAGAGATTGGTAGACAATGTATTTGGGAAATAAGATTCTTCCTAGCAGGCTCGACAGAATAGGAATCTGTAAGAAAGATATGGGAGGAAAAGCCACTCATTTGGAGTTACGAAGTGAGATGTCTGATTCTGGGCAGAAAGCTTCAGTGCTGCCCATTCAGCCAGGCCCAACACGTTACCTTATTTCATGACAAGGGAGAATGACATTACATCTTACTTGCAGCACATTAACCCACATTCACTGCAAAGGAGCCTCTGCTGGGGATCCTGAGGGAAATAGGATCCTATTTGCTTAAAGATACCATTAAGTTGAAATAGCACCACGTCTTAAACACTGAATGAACATGCTTGTGCATGTCTTTTTGTGCAGTGTATAAAATTTCTGTTGAATATGAACCTATCAGTGGAACACCTGAGTGATAGGATATATGCGTCTCACCTTAGCAGATATTGCCCATAAGTGTGGAGGCATATTTCTGGATTCCTCATTCTGTTCTATATAAAACACTGAATCCTATACTCGAGTTCTCCAAATTAAGAACACATTTTCAAATTTTACTCTGGCAATTTTAGTCCACATGTAAACTTTAGAATCAACTTTTGGATTTCTACCCCAAATGAAACAAAACGATAAGAACACATCTCTAGATTTTATTTGGGATTGTCTTCAGTCTCTAGATGTATGTGGGGAGAATTGACGGTCCCTTAGGTTTTGCTTCATCTTTGCATGAAATCTGAAGGTCATTCAGAAGTGAAAGGATAGGCTTTTCTCAAGGCTGTTCTGAGCATGTTTCCGTTCCTGGACATGTGTGTGTCCTTATCAATTCCATGGGAGATGTAGGGGCTTTGTAAAAATCCCTTAGTCACACAAATGTCTCCTTTTCCAACATTCTTCTTCCCAGGCTTGTCATTCAGTCTATTGCTTGTCCCGTTATCCCTATTCAGACTGCCATAATCAATACTTTTATCTTTTTCTTACAGTCCGAATAGATATTTTTTAAGTTTTACATTATATTTCAGAGATGTATTGTACTCGGTTCTGTAGGTACATTCTAAATTATCTAACCAATTTCCATTATTGGACATTTGATTGTTATTCAGAACACACTGGTAAATGTCCTTTAAATACGCCTTTCTACACATTCTTTTTTTCCAAAATTTAAAGGGGGTACAAAAATTTTTCCTACATGAATGTCTTTCATAATATTTAAGTTGGGGCTTTTTGTGTACCCATCACCCAAATAGCATTCATTGTACCTGATAGGTAAGTTTTTTCCCCTCCACTCTTCTTGATTACCTATGACCTTTATATTTGTTTGTGCCCATGTCTACCAATTGATTAGCCCTCAATTACTAGAGAGTACTTGCAGAGTTTGTTTATTTTTCCATTTCTGAAATACTTCACTTAGGGTAATGGTCTATAGTTCCATCCAAGTTGCTGCAAAAATAGATTAATTTGGTCCTTTTAGGGCCGAGTAGTACTCCAGGGAATGCATTACCACATTTTGTTAATCTACTCATGAATTGACAGCACTTGTGTTGATTACACATGTTTGCCAATGTGAATTGTACTGCAGTTAACATTCAAGTGCAAGTGTGTGTTTTATTTTTTTGCAGTTTTTGGTGGGGGCTGGGTTTGAACCCACCACCTCTGGTATATTGGGGCCAGTGCCCTACTCCTTTGAGCCATAGGCACCGCCTGCAAGTGTCTTTTTGATCAAATGGCTTTTCCCCCTTGGGGGTAGATACCCAATAGTGGAATTGCTGGATTGAGTGGTAGGTCTACATTTATTTCTTTGAGGAATTTCCACACTACTTTCTATTGAGATAGTACTAATTTGCACTCCCACCAGCAGTGTGTAAGTGTTCTCTGTGTATACACACAAGCATCTGTTGTTCTTGGAATTTTTAATAATGGCCATTCTGCCAGGAGGTAAAGTGATAATCTCATTGTGTTTTTAGTTTGCATTTCCCTGACCATTAGAGATGTTGACCATTTCTTCATATGTTTCTTGGCCATTTGTCTATCTTCTTTTGAAAAACTTCTGTTCTTGTCTTTTGTCCAATTTTTAGTTGGATTATTTGTGTTTTTTACTTGCTCATTTGTTTGAGTTCAAGAGTTTAAGACTCTTACTTTTAAAATGCATTGGCACATGCATCTCAGTAGCCCAAAAGTGTTGCGAATGCTCCCTGCTGAGTTAAAGTTGCTTTAGTCCCTCAGGGAGCTGCCGTTTTAGATCACAATTCTTTGAGAATAAGGTTTGTGTGACTATTTCTTCCCCCAGAACTAGTAAACACTAGTAACCTATACCCTGGGTGCAAAGAGGGAGCTGCCATGGATCAGAGGGGAAGAGGGGATGGCAGATGGGGGGTGGGCAGGGTAAAATGCTACAGAGCTTGTTAGCGTCAGTAGAGCAGCTTCTTTGTTTATCTCAATTTCTTTGGTTGTTGTTAGTTTTTTACTGTATCCTAGAGTTCTATAAAAGTTGATTCTGACAGTTTTTCCAGGCTGATTAGTTGTTTTTGTGAAGGGGCGGAATCCAAGAATTCATTACTCTGCCAATTTTGGTGACAGCACTCTCTTGTTTTTCCCAGAAATTTTTGTTTTTTCTTTTTATTTTCTGGTTAATCTTCATAGGGTTTTGCCATTCTTTTGATTTTTCCAAAAAATAAGTTATTTTATTTTGTACATAATTATTTTATTTTTAATTAGCAGAGGAATAGATTTTAAATGTTTTTGCCACTAAAAATAAATGTGTGGAGTGCTAGAATAGGTTGATTTAATCATTCCACAAGATAAACATATGTCAAAGAACAAGTTTCTAATTTCATTATTTTTTCTGTATTTTCTCATTTTCAATTTCATTGATTTCTACTGTATTATCTTTTCTCCTACTTGCTATAATTGGTTCCTGTTTTATCTTTCTGGTTTTTAAGATGGTAGCTTAGATTATTGAGTTAATACTCTTTGCTAATATGGTCATTTAGCGCTATATATTACCCTCTATGTGTTTTTATATGCATCCCACAATTTTGATATGTTGCGTTTTGAGTTTATTCAGTTCACTATATTTTGAACATTTCTTGTGATTTTCTTCTAGATTTTTGGGTTATTTAGAATATTCCCTAGAAAAGATTAATTCCATAACTGGCCTCATGTGATGGGTTGCTGTGAGAATTCAGTCAAAATTGTGTTGCATGCACAAAATTATTGAAAATATTATATAAAACTCCTTTCAGGCTATATGTTTAAGCTATATGTGGAACATAAATGAATTTTGCATTTAGGCTTGGGTCTCATCTCCAAAATACTTCATTATGTGTATGAAAATATTTCAAAATCTGAAAAACAAAATCTAAGATCCAGAACACATCTAGTCCCCAAGCAGTTCAGATAAGAGATACACCACCTTTGGAGCCATCAAATGTCTGCCTTGCCTCTGGTAGGTGGTACTCTGCTTCTTTTTCACATTTCAAAGCCTTCACCCGGCTGAATTGGGTTTTTCTTGCGTATCTACCACTTAGGAGATAGTCTAAGACTTGGGCAATCTAAGTTTATAGTTGAGTTAGCAAATCTTTTGCTATGCAGCCTTGGGTCTGTCCCATGTTTGTACTACTCAGGGGTCAGTCTGAAATTTAGGCAGTGATTCCAATCTTAATATAGTTCTCAAAGCTTTTGATATGCTACCTTGGGTTTGGCCCAGGCACATGCAGCTCAAGAGTGAGCCTCTGATTTCTGGGGAGCTCGTGCACAGAGTTAACAGAACCTTTTCTTTAGCACTCTGAACTCTGGGATTCCACTACACTCTCTGGCCATAGGAACTCTTTCCCCTGTTTATTATTTTTTTTCTGGAAAAGCAAAATGAGGCTTCTATCAGACTATTAGCCACCTGTGCCACAGCCCCACTTTTCAACGTTGCTTTTGGAGCAAACCTGTGTGAGAAAATAAGAAAAAAAAAAAAAAAAAAAGCCCAGGAAGCTTATTCCCCTATGGGTTGCTTCCCCAAGTTTCAGCTTTCCTCCATAAATCACCTGCTCTTATTTGCTTTTCAGAGTCCATTTTAATAGTTGCTTTTAATAATTTGTTCAGGAATTTTATTTATAATAAGTGGAAGGGAAAGACTGTAATTCATTTCTTCATCAGGCCAGAAATATGTTCAGTTTTGTTTTAATTTTAGGTTTTCAACTACTTTTTCTTCCTATAAAGTGCCTTTTTGTTTACATTTCCCCTCACTCTGTATTTTGAAAAATTTCAAATGCCCCATTAAAGTTGCAAGAGCAGTGCAATGAACATCCTCACACCCTTTATCTAGGTTATATAATTGTTCTTTTATTATTTATTTAAATATTATTTATTTGAAAATGAGTACAAATTTTTTTATTTGAAAATGTGAGTACAAATGTTTTTGGTTACATGGATCACTTTTATAATGATGAGTCATGGTTATAAGTGTGCCTGTCACTCCAATAGTGATCATTATACCTTTTAAGTAGGTTTTCATCTCACTCTTATTCCTCCTTCTCCCCCTGCTTAATTTCCACTGAGTTTTATTTCTCTTTGTGCACATGTGTGCTCTTCACTTAGTTCCAATTTAATAGTGAGTATAAGTGTGGTGTTTGTTTTTCCATTCTTTAGATACTTCATTCAGGATAATAGTCTCCAGTTCCACTCAAATTATCGCAAAAGGCATTAATTCATCCTTCTTTGTGGCTGAGTAGTACTCCATGGTATACGTGTACCACATTTTGTTAATCTGCTCATGAGCTGATGGGCCTATGAGTTGATTCCACATCTTTGCAATTGTGAATTGTGCTGCAATAAGCATTTGAGTGCAGGTGTCTTTTTAATAAAACAACTTCTTTTCCTTTGGGTAAATAACCAGTAGTGGTAATGCTGGATCAAATTGTAGGTCTACATTTATTTCCTTGGGGTATCTCCATACTGTTTTCCATACGGGTTATACTAATTTGCAGTCACACCAACAGTATATAAGTGTTTTTTTTTTTTCCTCTGCATTCATGCCAGCATCTATTGTTTTTGGATTTTTTGATGTAAGCCATTATATTGTTTTTAAATTTTTATTAAATCATAATTGTGTACATTAGTGCAATCATGGGGCACAATGTGCTGACTTCATATACAATCTGAAATATTTTCATCAAACTGTTTAACATAGCCTTCATGGCAT
>CAUYRH010120632.1:0-182305 GCA_963574655.1 Perodicticus potto | reverse complement strand
TGAATTTCCTAGGCCTGAATTCCATGGATGGACTGTGTCCATTCATTGATACACTCATTCACCTTGCCCCCGGTGGAAGGGACTGTATTCATTTGTTTCCTGGCCAAGGAACCCATATACCTATATATACCCTGAGGCTAGAGTCCTAGAGGAGGAGACGGGGAAAGACCGGGAGAGGAACGGAGAGAGCATCTCTCTCCCCACTTGAAATCTCTCCCTCTACCAGGAGCTTTGGTGTTTTCTGTATTCTTTGCTGTAAATCAATTCTGTCTTACCACGGAGGGGTGGGGGGGCAGGAATAATGTAATGAAGAATAATAAAATACATATATTTAAAAAAAAAAATTCCCTTCATGTTAGCTTCAAAGAAAATGAAATACATAGGAATATACCTAACAAAAGAGGTGAAGGACCTATACAAAGAGAATCATAAAACTCTCAGAAATAACACAAGACATTAACAAATGGAAAAAATGCCATGCTGCTGGCTGGGAATAATTGTTAAAATGTCTATATTTCTTAAAGCAATCTATGGATTTAATGCAATCCCCATTAAAATACCAACATCATACTTTGAACAACTGGACAAAATAATTCTTTGCTTCATGTGGAACCGAGAAATCCCATATAGCCAAGACAATTCTTAGTAATGAAAAAGACCTGGAGGCATCACTCTACCTTATTTTAGGTTATATTACAAGTCCACAGTGATCAAAACAGCATGGTATTGGCCTCAAAATAGAGATATAGACATATGGAACTTAGTAGAAAACCAAGAGATGAAACCAGTCTCTTTTAGCCATCTGATCTTTAATAAATCAAACTAAAGCATACACTGGGGAAAGGAATCCCTATTCAACAAATGATGCTGAGAAAACTGGATAACCACATGTAAAAGACTAAAACTGAACCCACAGCTTTTACCACTTACAAAAATTGACTCAATATGGACAAAAGATTTAAATATAAGACACGAAATGATAAAAATCCTAGAAGAAAGTGTGGGTAAAACTCTTGAAGTAGTTCTGGGGAAGGATTGTATGAAGAACACCCTACTGGCAACTGCAACAAAACCAAAAATAAACAAATGAGACTTAATTAAATGCAAAAGCTCGTACCCAGCTAAGGACACAACAATTAAAGCAAATGGACTACCTCCAGACTGGGAGAAGATATTTGCATGTTAAACATTTGACACTGGCTTGGTATCTGGGATCTATAGAAAACTCAAATTAATCGACATACAAAGAGCAAACAATCCCATCTATCAGTGGGCAAGAAACATGAACAAAGCCTTCTCTGAGGAAGACAGACAAATGGATAACAAACATATGAAAAAATGCTTATCATCCCTAATCATCAGAAAAATGAAAATCAAAACCACCCTGAGATACTATCTAACCTTGTGAGAATAGCCTACATTGCAAAGTCACAAAGTTGCAGAGGCTGTCACCAATGTAGAGAGGGGAACACCTGTTCACTATTGGTGGGACTGCAAACTAACGCAGACTCTTTGGAAAGAAGTATGGAGAATCCTCAAAAAGCTCAAATTAGACCTCCCATTTGATCCTGCAATCACATTACTGGGTATCTACCCAGAAGAAAAAAAATCATTTTATCATAAAGACATTTGTACTAGATTGTTTATCACAGCTCAGTTTACAATTTCCAAGATGTGTAAACAACCTAAATTCCCATCAACCAAGGAAAAGATTAGCAAACTGTGGTATATTTATACCAAGGAATACTATTCAGCCATAAAAAAGATGGTGACTTTTTATCTTTTGTATTAACCTGGATATAGTTGAAGCACATTCTTCTTAGTGAAGTATCACAAGAATGGAAAAGCAAATATCCAATATACTCAATACTAATATGAAGGCAGCAAACAATCTAATACATGCCCACATAAAAGAAAAATTCAATTCAATTTAAGATGGGGGATGGGGATGAGGGAGGAAGAAAAGGGGAGAAGGGGAGGGGATTGGTGTGATCCCTCTTTATGGGCACAATGTAAAGGTATATGGCATATGTCTTGGATGAGGGACACAACTGTAAGAGGGACTCTACCTAACAAATGGAAACATTGCAACCTACTTTTTTGTACTCTCACATTAACTTGAAATTTTAAAAAAGTACATTATTATAAATATTATTAGGACTTCAGCTTCTAGTAATAAATCATTAAGTAATTCAGATTAATATTTACCAGGAGGACAGCAAAAAAAGCTAGGCAAAACATAACAAATGCCTATTTGAGCCACTGGAGAACAAATAACATTACCAGGCTAGGATCCTTAAGATAGTGGAGGCCCAGAGAAGTATTCTAGTTTTAGGGTTCCTTTTACCCTGAAGTGTTTTCTGATTACTGAGATGATCACCAGAGAGGCTAAAGATTAAGCAGCACTTTCACAGGCTCAAGGGGCTATGATACAGAAAACGAAGTCCAGGGCCTACAAAGGGAAGGGAAGTGGTTGAATGTAATAACTTAGGTTTGGTACTCTGAGGGACTAAATCTTTAGAATACTGGAAAGTAAATGAAATCTCTCAGAGACCCCAGATCTGTTTTATTTATTTATTTATGTTTAGATCTGTTTTAAACTAACTGAAACTTGAAAGAGAATTAAGGGAATTAAGCCCTGAACATCTTATGGAAGCAAACCCAAATTTTTCTCAGGAGAAAACATTCTAGTCTTTAAGTTATTTCAACATTTTTTAATTCAATGTTTATTACACATTTAAATAAATCACATCAAGTTATACAATTACATAAATTAAAACCAGCACAAATAATATGCACCATGAATAAAAGCCAATGCAAACAGCAGATAATAAAAACAAATTCACTGAGACTTTAGGTATTAAACTTATGGGATATCAATTTTAAAATAAACATTTTTTATGTTCAAATAAATAAAAATATGAATATTTGTGGTGAAAAGCTGGAAATAAGAAAAGAAAAATATAGAAATTTTAGAGCTAAAAACCCACAATAACAGAAAGTAAGTGCTCAGTGCCTAACTTTAGCAGCAGATTAGAGAGAGACAAAGAAAGACTTAGTCATCTAGAAGACAGATAAGAAGAAAATATCCAGAACAAACATAGACAAAAATATGGAAAATCATAAGAGAGTATAGAAGATATAGAAAATACAATGAAGAAGTTCAACATGCATGAAAAATGAAAATCATATACCTCATAGATATGGCCCAAAAGGTATCATTTATCTGAGACATTTGTCTCAGTAAGCTTTAAAATAAGCAGAATTACCAGAGATAAAGAGGGACACTTTATAATGGTAATAGGTCGAATTCATCAGGAAGATATGACAGTTGTAAATTTACATGCACTAAAAGCCCAGTTTCAAAGTATAAAAGGAATAGACAAAACTAATAAAAGAAAAATGCCCAGCCATAATATTTGTGCACACCTGTCCCAGAAATGGATAAAACAAACTCAATAAGAATATCAATATTTATCAATATCAATATTTTATCCAATATTTGGATAAAATGATAAGAAAACTTGATCTAATAGGAAGATATAATATACCACTCCCAATAAAACTACAAAATGCATATTCAATGGAGGTCATTCATTTTATGAGATCAGCATAACCTTTATACCAAGAACCTGAAAAAGTCACTATAAGAAAAGAAATTAATGGCCAATATTATTTGTGACCATAGATGAAAATATTCCAAACAAATTATTAAAAAACCAAATCCAGCAATTTAAAAAAGAATAATATATCATGAGTAGGTTTAAGGCATGAGTGTGCTTAATATTTCAAAGCCAAGCCAGGGATGGTGGAGCCTCCCAAGTACTTAGGAGGCTAAGGCAGGAGGATTTCTTGAGCCCAGGAGTTCAAGGTTACAATGAGCTATATGATTGGGCCAGTATAGTCTAGCTCAGGAGACAGAGCAAGACCCCGCCTCCAAAAAAAAAAATACGATAAAGATTAAACATAAATGGCAATCAATATACACCATACTAACATAAAAAAATCACAATCATTATAACAGATGAAGAAATTTTAAACTAAAATATAACATTCTCTATCCATAAAAAGCTTAGTGAACTAGAAAAAAGACAACTTTCTTAATTCCATAAAAATCATTCACAAAGCAAATAATAAATCCCGCCTAATGTCATATTTAATGTAAAATATTGCAAGTTTTCCCTTTAAGAGTGGGTATAAGACAAGTATGCCTAAAAACAACTTCTGTTCAGTATTGCACTAAACATTGTAGCCAATATAATACAGCAGGAAAAAAACAACTGATGTCATAATTGGAAACAATTTTATTTTCAGACAATAAAAGTTAAAAATCTGCATTAAAATGTTGAAATTTATGTGATGATTAAGGATGATGAGCATTTTTTTATGTCTGTAGGCCGTGTGCCTGTCTTCTTCAGAGTTCTCTTCAGGTCCCTTTGCCCACCTGCGATGGGATCACTTGTTCTTTTCTTGCTAATATTTTGAGTTCTCTGTGGATTCTGGTTATGAAACCTTTGTCGGAGACATAACCTGCAAATATCTTCTCCCATTCTGAGGGCTGTCTACTTGCTTTACTAACAGTGTTCTTGGCTGTGCAGAAGCTTTTTAGTTTGAACAGGTCCCAGTAGTGTATTTTTGATGCTGCTTCAATGGCCCGGGGGGGGGGGGGTCCTCCTCATAAAATATTCACCCAGGCCAATTCCTTAAAGAGTTTTCCCTGCATTTTCTTCTAGTATTTTTATTGTTTCATGTCTTTAGTTTAAATCTTTAATCCAGTGAGAGTCTATCTTAGTTAAAGGTGAAAGGTATGGGTCCAGTTTCAGTCTTCTACAGGTCGCCAGCCAGTTCACCCACCACCATTTGTTAAATAGGGAATCTTTTCCCCATTGAATGCTTTTAATTGGCTTGTCAAAGATCAAATAACAGTAAGTAGCTGGATTCATCTCTTGGTTCTCTATTCTGTTCCATATATCTACCTCTCTGTTTCTGTGCCAGTACCATGCTGTTTTGATCACTATCAATTTATAGTATCGTCTGAGGTCTGGTCGCGTAACTCCTCCTGCTTTGTTTTTATTTCTGAGTAATGTCTTCAATATAAAAACCAGCACATTGTACCCATGATTGCATTAATGTATACAGCTATGATTTAATTTTTAAAAACCTGGAAAAAAAGAGAAGCATTTGAATAAAATACATACATATTTTTAAAATGTTGAAATTAATAAGGTCAACATATAAAAATAATTCTATTACTTTAAATGAAAAATTAGACAAAGAATTTTATAAAGACACATCTACAAAAGTACTAGAAAAACAAATAAAAAGTAAGGTTAGATGAGTTATCCTATCAACCATCAAGACTTTATTATTAACCTATAATAAAACAGACCAATATTGTGTAAGCATAGCCAAAATGAGCAATGAAACAAAATAAAAATTCCATACCCGGGCACACCCATGTATGGATTCTTGATTTCTGACACAATGGGTACGACAGAGTGAAAGAAGCAGTCTTTTTAAGAAATGGTACTACCTCAATGGGATATCCATGCAGAAAAAATTTTAAAAAGAGCTCATTTCTTATCACATACAAAAATTAATTCCAAGTGAGGTATAGCTTAAGTTATGAAATATAAAGAAAGATTCTAGAACATAAAAGTTAGCATAGACAAATTTTTGTAAAGGGATACTATAGGCATAAAATATAAATAAAAACACTGGCAATAATGATGCATTTACTTTGAGAACTTTGGTATATTAAGCCACAGGATTAATAGAGTAAAATATCAAGCCACAGAGAAGGAAAATATATTCTCAAGGCATATTATACACAAAGGGCTTATGTCTAAAATATACAAACAACTCCTTTAAATCATTCAGGAAAAAAGGATACAGCACCATAAAAATGATGGATAAATACATGAATAAATGCTTTGCAAGATACCCAAATGCCTATTAAATACACATAGATGGTGCTCTGCCTCCTTAGTTATTAGGGTTATGCACATTAAAACCACAATGTGATTCCACTACATATCCAACAGAATGATGAAATATAAAAGTACTGAAGATACCAAATGCTGGTGGGATGTGGAGCACCTGGAACTCTCATACACTGCAGGTAGGGGCACCCTCTTTGGGAAATTAAAGTCAGAAATAGATACCCAAAAATATCACTTTTAGGTATTAGCTTGAACCATATAGAATTGCTAGTATTTGCCATTAACAGTAACAATTTTATATGGTCCAATCTAATATATCCATATTAACCTATCCAGTTGAAATGCACTCAGATGTATTTCAAAAACATGCATAAGAATATTTATGAAAGTATTATTTGTAATAGCTGCAGCCCAGAAGCAACATAAATATTAATCAAATGTATGTAGAGTGGATAAATAAACTGTAGTAAATGCATCCAAAGCAATACAACACAGTAATAGGAGTACATGAACTATAGCTACACAAAATAAAATGAATATAAAAGAAGACTCTTTATTATTTCCTTAATAAACATTAAATGGCTCATGCCTGTAATCCTAGCACTCTGGTGGCCAGGGTGGGTGGATTGCCTCTGCTCAGGAGTTTGAGACCAGCTGGGGCAAGAGTGAGACCTGCCTGTACTGAAATAGAAAAAGCTAGCAAGGCGTCCTGGTGAGTGCCTATAGTCTCAGCTCCTGGGGAGGCTGAGGCAGGAGGATCGCTTAAACCTGAGAGTTTGTGGTTCCTGTGAGCTATGATGCCATGGCACTCTACCCAGAGCAACAGACTGAGACTCTGTCTCAAAGAAAATAAAAATAAAACAAAGAAAATCATGATGCTTAGAATGTTCTGGATACAGAAATAAAGAAAAGCAAGAGAAACATTACCAAAATGTCTGCAGAATGATTACTTTGAAAAGGGAGGGAAGGTATATGATTGAAAGAGAGTAATATTTCATCAGCTTGTTGAGTAACCTAGCACAGAAAATGGAAAGAGGCAGATACTAAGCACCAGGATATCTTTGGCTCTGGTCTGGGTAGAAAAATTAGCATGTATATAAAAGAGAGCTTCCAAGATCCTGACACCGTTCTACTGTTTCACCAGGTGTGTAGGTGCATGGGTGTTTATTTTGTGATAAATCATTGAACTCTACATTTTTATTTTGATCTCCACAGCTTAATATTTTACAATGATAAAAGGTTAAATAAGATGATATAGTTTTACAGCTAATATTTGTACTAAATTATAAAGGGTATTAACCCCCCCCAATATAGTCATTATCAAGGAGGGAGTTGACACTTTTGATTCACTACAAATTACTTTATTTTTGAGCATTAGGTTAATTTACTCCACAACAATTTTATTCATCCAGCATTATTGAGTGCCTATTAAATACAAGGCACTGTTGGAGGCTCTGTGTTTCATTCAGCCATGAGCATAATACAGACAGCTCTGATCTCATCAAGCTTAAAATCTAGTGGAAGAGATAGACAATAACACAAAACAAAGGAGAAAACATAACTGTTAGATGATTGTAGGTGCTAATGAGAAAAATAAAGCAGAAACAGAAGTATTTTTTTAAAAAAAGAAAAGTTGGGTTACAATTTTAGCTATGATGACATCTCTAAAATAAAATGATAATTCCGTGACTAAGGGATCCAGCCACATGATTATGTAGGGAACCAGCATCCCAGCTAGAGAAACAGCATGTGCAAAAAAGTAATAGGAAAACACACTAACCAGAGATGATCTCAATCAAAGCAACTTTTGGATTCTTACAGAAATCAACTGAAGGAACCAGGAAAATGCAGGACACACACACACACCATACTGTAAAACTAGTTAGGATTCTTATGGTCTGACCTCACACTTGTAAGTGTTGAATAACAACTATAAACAAACTTTGAGAAGTTCCTTTCACCAGCAATGTAATGGTTATATCCTAGAGGTCATATGTATGAACTTTCCAGATAAATAAGAAAATAAACAATGTGTCCAAATATCATATAAAAGAGCTCTTGGGGAGTGGGATAAAGTTTTCAGTGAGAACATTCCCCCCAAATCATAAATCATACTTTATGTCCAAACAAAAACTGTACATGAATGCTTATACATAGTAGCCAAAAGGTGGAAATGACTCAAATGCCCATTAGCTAAATTATATTTAAAATGTGGTAGATCCATACAATGAAATATTATGTGGCCATAAAAAGCGATGGAGTAGTGATATGAGTTGCAATATACATGAACTTAAAACATCATGCTCAGTTACAGGAGACCATGTATTACATGATTCCATTTATATGGGATGTCTAGAACAGGGAAATCTATAGAGACAGGAAGTAGTTCAGCAGTTGCTTGGGGTACAGGGAGGTGGTGGAGAAACAGTGGTGATAGCTAAAGGGTATGGGTTGCTTTTTGAACCTCAGCATGTGCTACAGTTAAATTGTACACTTCACATAGGTGAATGATATAGTACATTAATTATATCCTAATAAAGTGCTTACATATAGCTAATCTTGAATAGGTATGTGTAACTAAGTGAATAAATTTAAATATAAGTAGACATGTGATGATCTCCACTACAGGTCTAGCAGTGTACACGGTCACACTTGTACTAAACATCTCTTCATGGATCTTCTCTTTGGGAAAAATGGAGGCCCACTCCAAAGACTTCTAAAAATGTTTGTTTGATCACATGCAAAATAATGGGTCATGTAAAGGTAATTTATTCTCTTTGCAGTTCTTCCTTGATCTTCCTCACAGTTTTAATCTCCATACCTTATTTGTCACTGGGTCCTTACTTTTCCCTTGGCCAAGTCTGAATGTTGGAGAATAAAGGCAGGGAGAGATTAATACCTGAGAGGTTCCAATCAAGGAATGACTATGTTGCCAACAAATATACATAAATCAAAATAAGAGCAAACTAAACCTAAACACAAAATTTACAAGGAGGTGGAAATTAAAATAGTTTTCCAGCTTTGATGATTGCAAAATTGTAGATCAGCTCCTCAGAACTGCCTTCTCTTTCTCTTTTTGCTTGGATAGCATACTCTGCCATGATCCTATTACCCTAAGTAATATTTCATCAGCTTGTTGGGTAACCTAGCACAGAAAATGGGAAGAGGCAAATACTAAGCACCAGGATAGATCTTTGGCTTTGGTCTGGGTAGAAAAATTAGCATGTATATAAATGCAAGAATAAAACTATGCTGAGTTTAGCACTTACATAAAAGATGCTTTCTTTTATTTTTCCTTTTAGAAATTAATTTGCTTCTGCTATAAATCCCCAGTTTAAATCTCCTTGGCTCTGGCAGTGTCAAAGAAACCTTATGTAGTTATGAAGAAGTAAGCAAGAGTTGGAGTAGAGGTGAACAAAAAGTAGCAGAAATTTATTACATTGATAAACCTGGTTTTCCTGTAGTTGTCTATAAAAATGAAAGAGACTAACAGAACAACACAGTGTACACATGGAAGCAGAAACCGTGTTTACCTGTGTTCTCATAATGATCGAATCATTAGTGGGACCACATTGTATCGGGATTTTCCACACTGCCTTAGGCATGACCGTCAAAATGTGACTCTACTTCCATTGACAGTTTGACAGTTTCTACCTGAAACAAACTCCTAGGAAAGGCTTGCCAGTTTAGAAAGTAACTACCACCACAAAATTTAGTCTAAAATAATTTACGAGTACATCCAGTTACGTTTTAAGCAACCACTCTATGATTAACACCTAACCAGGCCTTACTAAAAAGATTTTTATTTGCTTATGTATATTATTTTACACAGTGTTTTAAGAGACTCTTCTCTGTACAATTTAAAAGAAATTTTAGTAACGTGAAAATACTACAATGAGAAAATGTTAAAATATAATATGTTTTCAATATAATATCAAAAAAAGAGACAGTTGAAAATAATTAAAATATATAGAGGGATTTTATCTACTTCATCCATATGTCATGGAAATTCAGCCTTGATTGTATAATTCTGGAATCTTTTCAGTATTCTTTCTCCCAGTAACTAACCTGTATTTACTCAGAATATCAATCAGCTGCATTTTTGTAGTGCATAAAACACTCTCTAATTAAGCTTTATTTAATTTGTTTTAACTCAGAGTGCAAAGGAGATGGCACAATGTGAATTACTCATCACAGGAACCTCTCCTCAAAACTACAAATGGGTCTGAAGTGATGTCTCCGTGTGTTTTTTTGTATAACATCACTCACACAAGCAGTTCCTCAGAAGATGGTAACAATAATAATGATACTTAGCATTTATATAGCATTTTGTACCCTCACAACACTTTACAAACCTTAACTAAATAATGGTACTCGCAGGAATGAGGTTACAGCGTCAATGAATCAGCATGTTGCCAGCGGTAACGTCAGTCCTCGAACGTCGCCTCTCCTGTCGGATCCCGAGGGATAGATGGTCTCTCATGATGGATTAAAACCAGATACAATTGATTGGCTGATCTCGCCCTGCACTCCGAAGAAACCTCCATAGCCTTTCGATGTTTATACTGATTAACTCAAGTAGAGGCAGCTTTATTTGTGGTCTCAGACCAGCCCTCCCTTGACACCAAGTGAAGAGTTTTAGGCAATTATTTGGACAATTTGGACCTAAATCTCTACTCATTCTGGGTCATCAAGGTAGTTGCCACAACATTTTCTACCTCAGCTCCTCAAAACTCAGCAGTATTGACACTGAGACTGGAAAATTCTTTCCTGTCCTGGAATGGTCAGATGGTCAGCAACAGATCATCCTGGAATGGTCAGATGGTCAGCAACAGATCATCCTCGGTCTCTACCTGCTCGGTGCCGAGCACCACCCACCTCGTCCCTCAGGTGGGAGAATCGGAAATGTCTTCAGATGTGGCCAAATGTTCCCCCGAGTTGAGAACTGCTCCGTGCTTTGCGGGCGGCTAGACATCCCTCTTGTGTGCCTTCACCCTGGGTATCTGACACCAGCCGCGCCTCTGGGGCAGTGAATTTCAGGTGTGTTGTTCCAGTTTGACTTTCACAACCCAGAAAGCCCCAGGGACTTGGTTTAGAAACTTTCATTTCAAGTCAGCTTGGGTGACGCGTTACCGCACTCCCCCAGTTCCCAGAGTAAGGAATTCTTCCACACTGCGCACAAAACAGCGGTATAAACATACCCTGAAAATCAGTTTAGTATTACAGTTTATGAAAAACTTATTTCACAGGGTTGTGAGATAAGTTGACAGCGGCTAGTCTGAAAGCTCAGCCTTACACATTTTGCTTCTCAGCTGGGCTTAGGAAATTGTTGCAAGTGTAGTTGTAAGGAAAATACTACCTCACGGCCTGATCATAAAAGCTTCTATCAGACGATGTCTACAGTTATTTTTGGTTCTGTATTCAGTAAATTTTATATGGACCTAATTCCCAGCAAAACTCCCCAGTCTGTTTACATGTACAGGATAAAATGCTGGCTTTTTATTTTTTATTTTTTATTTATTTATTTTGTATTCCTAGCGTGAGCTGGTAATTATCCATCTACTGCTGGGATATTTCAAGTAACTGGTGGACATTTTAGACACCACGTGCATTCTTAATCTCCCTAAGATTCTCTAGGAACAAAATTATTTGATATGAAAACCTTTGATATTACAAGTTGTGTTTAACATTTCAAGCCTCATTTACATCCGTTCAGTTCAGTGAGCTGCTAAGCACACAGGACGATGTTTCGTGGAGAGAAGCCCATAGATGTTCTCAGTAGCCAGAAAGTATATTACACAAAATAATAAAAATGAGCTGCTGAAGAAGTCTCTAAAATTTATTAGCATAGGGTATAGTGGTACAGTTAGGCAGCTGAACACCATGCTGTAGTATTTTTCCAAATAATAAATAATTGAAGAGAAAAGTGGATGGTGAAAATGAGTGAGAATTTCTTGAAGTATAGATTATGCATACTGTGCATATGACACATGTATTGTGAGATGATTATCCAAGCATGAATATACCAAATCCTTTATTGAATCTTGGTCTGTTCTTTTTTATTTTCTGCAAATCACGAAAGCTTTGACAATTTCCACATGGGTTAGAACCAGGAAAGTAATCAAACAGTTACTGTACATCAAGGAGGTACTTACTAATGGCTGTAGCTGAAACACCTGCTAACCTGCTATTGTAACCATTTATCTGGTATTTGCCTGCGGCAGAAATAAATGAATAAATAAACTTTCGCCAGTCATAGTACATGAGTTAATGCATTATAGCATTATGTAAAGCAGCAAAGCGCATTCTTCTGGGGCTTTTTAAAAATCGTTATTTGTGGCAGGTTAGAACATATCTGCTTGCCTCTCTGCTCCATTTTCCTCACTTAGGTTTCTGTCAGAGCCCTCACAACTACAGGGCTAGTTGGCCTTTGCACTCTGAAGAATACCTCTGAGAAAACCACCTTCCTAATCCTCAAAGAGTTTTCAAATGGCATTACAAAGAGGATGGATATATTAAACACCTCAGCTGTCAATGAGCAGAATCAATAACTGTGGGTACATAGCTTACATTATGTCTACTTACACAGGGCTTGCAGTATTTGGAAAGGAGAGCTTTTCTTTTGACAAGTTGGCACCAGCTGTTTCAAGAAATAACACAGCTGTATATCACTAATGCACCTGCCTCATCTTCCATAATTTTAGAAAAAAGTAAAGGTGTAAAAGCAAAGACCAGAGAGGTCAGACCACTGCTAGAAGCCTTATTTTTATTCACGTGTTTAAAAGTATTAAAGCTAAATTACCAATTAGAGTTAGAGAGAACTTAGAGTTGGTTGCTCTAATACTTTAAAGCTAGAAGGGAAAAATACTTCAGTAGGTGGAATATACCACATATGAAATATATCACTGGGGCAACAATATCATTAAACATAACTCTCATAATAAATAACATCACTCCACATAACAAAATAAGAACTGCCTTCTCCTACAAAATATGGTGTCTATTGACTTGATTTATACTTTGAACCGTAGATTTAATTTTATGTTTTCCATATGATTTGCTCCAATTCCAAAAAAAAAACAAAACCTCTCTTTTCCTCTCTAATTCAGAAATCCTGTCAGAAAAGTTGTATGTGTCCCAATCTAATATGAGAATATTTTTCTCAGTGATAAACGCTACCTAAAATAAAAAGAGAAGAGAGTTTAACCGTCATCATTTTTAGCATTATGTTTAAACATCTGGCATTGTGCTGCCCGCTAGAGAAACTTTCTTAACTTCTAGTTCAGTTATTGATGTTGTCTAATGTTCTTCAGCAACAAGAGTATAATAGTAGGTATTAAAAATGAACATCATTGACATTATACATATTTGCACAAAATCAGTTATGTGTCATTTTCTTGACAGACAATTTTCTAAATCACTTATTTGTAATATATTAAGTTTCATCTATATCTATAAAAAGTAAAATGAAGAAAACAATTCTATTTCTAATAGCATCAAAAAATAAAATAATTAGGAATGATTGTATCAAATGGAGTGTAAGATATGTACACTGAAAACTACAAAATAACATTGAAATTAAGAACTAAGTAAATGGAAAGACATCCAATGATCATGGATCAGAAGAATGAATATTGTTAAGACAGCAGTATTCCTCAAATTGATCTACAGATTCAATACTATCTCTATCAATATTCTGGTTGTTTTTATTTCCTGCAAAAATTGACAATCAGGTCCAAAAACTCCTTTGGAAATGCGAGGAACCCAGAATATACAAAATTATTTTGTAAAAGAAGAACACAGATGAAGAACTCATGTGCCCTTATTTTGAAACTTACTACAAAACTCCAATTCTCAAGACAGTGTGGTACCGACATGAGGATAGACATATAGATCAATAGAATAGAATTTAAATTCCAGGAATAAACCCATACATTTATGGCCAGTTGGTTTTCTAAACAGGTGGCATGACAATTTAATGGGAGAAAGAATGATCTTTTAGACAAATGGTGCTAGAATAACTAGATATTCATATGCATAGAATAAAATTGGATCCCTACTCATATTTATACAAAAATGAGTCATAAACCTGAATATAAGAGTTAAAACTATAAAAATCCTGAAATAAAACAGGAGTAAATCCTTGTGATTTGTTGTTAGGCAATGGTTTCATGATATGACCAACAAAAACCACAACAAGAACAAAAAACCCAATCAATCAGACATTCTAATTTTTAAAAGATTTGTGCTTCAATTGATACCATCAGGAAAGTGAAAAAACAACCCAAAGAATGGGAGATGTGTTTGTAAGTTATAAATCTGATGACTTGTACACAGGATATAATCAAAAACTCTAACAACCCAACAATACAAAATGAATCAATTAAAGAATAGGCAAATGATCAGGATACACATTTCTCCAAAGAATATGTACAAATGAATCAGAAACACATTAAAAGGTGCTAAACATCATTATTTATTAAGGAAATGCAAATCAAAGTCACAATGAGAAACCACCTCACACTTAAGAGATGGACATAATAAAACAGATAGACAATGACACGTGTTAATAAGGATGTGGAAAAATACACTAATACACTGGTTGTGAAAAGCTAAAATAGTGCAATCACTTTAGAAAATAGTTTTCCAGTCAGTTTCTCAGAGTTAAAGCTAGAGTTACCAGATGACCCAGCCATGCCATTCCTAGGTCTATATCCAAGATAAATGAAAACAGACGTCCACACAAAAACTTGCACCTACACATTCATAACAGCGTTATTCACAATACCCAGATGTATGAACAACCCAAATGCCCATCAACTGATGAATGGATAAATAAAATGTGGTATAACAATTCAATGGAATATTATTCAGCAATAAAAGGAAATGAAATACTTCACTCTACATATGAATGAACATTGAAAACACTAGCCAAATGACAAAAAGATAAAGCTAGTCACAAAAGACCACATATGATTCCGTTCAGACATATCATAATGTGTAATAAGGACAGATAACTAGGAAGGAAATCTCTTTGTTTTCTTCAAAAAATTTCAGTATTTTTCAATATCCCCAAAATAAAACATATAATTTGACAGTGCCTTTAAAGGAAACATCATTCCCATTAATGTTCATAAAAAATTTTTATTTTTTATGCTTGAAAGGGAGAAGGTAATAGTTGGAATCAAAATATTGATGTCACTGAAGGTTGTGTGCAAAAATAATTTTTTACAAAGGTAAACAAGTTGCTAAGTTCATTCATTTATTAAAACCATGTAGTGTTAAACCCCTACAGCATAGCGTGTTAAGTGCTACTTGATGCTGAAGTTTTTATTGGTGAAGAAATTTCCTGTGAAAACAGACCCTACATGAATAGATAAATAAAGCAATAAAATACTTGAAGGTGGCTATAACTGCTATGAAAAACATGAAGGAGAGAAATGGGATAGTGAGCATCTCTGGGAAGACTGAATGAAGGGGAAGGTCTGCAGAATCCAGGGAAAGAGAATGCCAGGGAAGTGAAAAGGGAGAGAGGACAGGTTAAGAGAAATGAGTTTGACCTTGTCAGGAGGAACCTGCAGACTGCACTGGGGTGATCCCCGCCATGTGGGAGGAGGGCGAACGAGTAGGCAAGAAGGGACCCTGTGAGGGCACGTAAGACCACAGAGGAGTCTGGATTTTATTCGGAGTACAATAGGAAGTCACTGGAGGGTTTTAAGTGGGGCAGTGCTGATCAGATAGAATTTTTAAGATATTGACTGTGGGAAGAAAGTGGGGGCGAGGGAGCCTCGTAGCAGCTCTTCAGGCAAAGGTCGATGACGCCGTGGACGGGGATGGCAGCCACAGAGTTAGTGAAAAGTGTTCACACACAAGCGACTTAAGACATTTCTTTTTCTGCTTGATTTTATTCTTGTGGGATGTAAGAATATCGAACATTTTGTTTAGAGTTTAAAAGTGAATTTCTGACTGATTATCTGGCCTTGCCAAAATGAAAGGCACACAATGGCATCCGACTATTTTTCTGGGCAGCTCCAGCCACCTCTATCTCAATACTTAGGGTGTAATCAATAAACATAACAGAGGCTATTCATTCCACCAGGATGGATTCCAACAAAAGGGCTCTGTTCACACTGGTAATAGGCAGACTTCACTCGTTCCATCACATTATGTATTATGTCTAGCAGTCTTCAGTCTCCTACCTGCTTTACTGTTCAATGGGAATGAAATGCGCTGTTGGCAGAAGAATGATTATAGAGCTGAGCTGTTTACACTTCTGGTGGCCAAGACAATATCCCTGCAATGGAGGATGAGGCACTGTTCGTTACTAAAGGACAGACACACACGTGAAGTTCAGTGCTTGCTGGGGTTTGGACTGGATTTTAAAGGTATCCTACCGAAAATTTGTTTCAATATAACCTTTTAAATTTATGCTAGTAGGTTTAGTAAATCTCAGTGGGCCCATGCCACTGAGGATGTTTTAAAAAACATTCCTTGACACAAGGTCATTATTATCCAATCTCTTTTCTTGTGAGGAGACCATCCATCTTTCCTCAGATTCAAATTTGCAAGGCTAGGCTAATGGCCACAAAGATACTTACAAGCACTTGTAAATAGTTAACGTTCATTAACTTGAATTTTTCAGTATAAGGCTGACTGCTCTGAGTTTATTTTAGAGCAATTAAATATGATTTATTCTCCATCATTTATTGACTTATTCATCCAGCAAATGATTATTGACTGCTTACTGCTATGTTCTACAATGTGAGACCTACAAAGAAGGCTAATTAATAATAATAATGGCTAGCATTTGTTGAGTAGGCGCTGTGAGCCAGCACTCAGTGCTTCATGGGCTTCATCTCACTTAATTATTAAAAACACCTTGTGATGCAGCTGCCAGTATTATTTCCAATTTACAAAGAAGAAACTGAGGCATAGAGAGCTTAAAGAGTAAGCCCAAGGACTCAAAGGTGGAACATGGCAACGCAGTCCATGGCAGATCTAGGAGCTAAACTCAGGGACTCTGACCGACATCTTTTGCATAATTGGTAATCACCCTGCCAAGAGATGGCAGACATCCTATCCTCAAAATGCATGTGGGCTAACAAGAGAAGTAAGACACTTAGGAAAGCAAGAATAGATGACATTAAATTAAAATATAATGCAAGTAAAAATGAAAAGCTATAGGTATCGAAAAAGAATTGCTTCCATCCAACCAGTAGTTCTCAAACTTGGCTTCAGGCTGTAATCACCTGCAGAGTTAAAAAAATATATATATAATACCTTAGTCCCAACCTCAGAGTTTCTGACTTAATCGACCTGGCATGCATTTGTGCAGCTGGATTTTTAGAAGTTCCCCAGGTAATTCTAATGTGCAGCCAAGTTTAAAACTACTGAGCTAGAGGAAGTAGAGAAAATGTTAAGAAGGGGAGAGGTTCAGAGTTGATTTTTCAAAAATAAGTAACTATTTCAGAGGTCACAAATATTAGGGGGTGAGAATGGATGTGGATTTGTTGAGATGTGGGACAGATTCTTGCTATTCAAATTGTGGTCGTGGAACCAGCAACTTTGGCATTACTACAGGGTTCTGTAAGAAATGTGAGATCTCAGGCTCTGTTCTAGACCCCCTGAATAAAAATCTGCATACTCACGTGATTTGTGTGTGTATTGTAATTGGGAAGCACTAGCAGAGAAAAAAATTCAGATAAAATATTACAGAGTGCATTTGGTCGCTGGCAATTGGTAGCTATAGCCAATAGGTGGAATGTAGAGCATAGCACATGGTTAAGTAGGTGCTACAAAGTGGAGCCCAGGTCAGAGGTACCTAGATTGCTATAATAAGCCATTACAATTTTGTTCAGTGGAGGGTTGGTGTCAAAAACCTTCCAAGTAAAAGTGATGCATGCATGATAATCTGCTGCTCATTTGCAGAGCAGATTAGAGAGAGGAGAGGCCAGACATAGGTTTTTGTAAAAACCTCCAAATGAATTCTCAACTCGCAAATACACAAAGAGTGAAATGCAGACCTGGGTGTAATTCAGGAGGCAAGTTCTTATCTTCAAAACACATTGTTTTACTTTCAAAAATTCTTATCTCCTCCAGCAGCCTGACTTTGGAGTTATATTGTATGTCTGAATAGAGATACAGGCTACATCTTACTCTGTGGGGCAGCCAGTGTATGTGAAGCTGCTTTGTTATTTCATTCATATACTTTCTCCCAACAATATTGGAGGACTTGTATGGAGAAATAAGAAGAGAATTCTAATAGTTCAAGAAAGACATTTATGTTTGTCTAGCAGCAAATATCATACCATAAATTTTTGATGTAATCATGGACTAGGGTATAACTGTGTTTGATACAAAATTCTGGTTGACAGTGCCACTAAAGGAAAAATCATTCACAATTTTCCACATCCTCCCAAATTGCTATGATCATAGGCATGAGCTCAGGCACAGTGGCTCATGCCTATGATCCTAGCAATTTGGGAGGTCAAGAGAAGGAGGATCCCTTAAATCCAGGAATTTGAGACCATCCTGAAGAACATAGCAAAACCTCATCTCTACAAAATATACAAAAATTAGCAGGCACGATGGTACTTGCCTGTAGTTCCAGCTACCCAGAAGGCTGAGGCAGGTGGATCTCTTGAGCTCAGAAGTTTGAGGTTGCTGAGAGCCATGATGATGCTACTGCTCCTTATACCAAGAAATAGAGTGAGATGCAATCTCAAAAAACAAACAACTAACCCAAAACATTCCAGTTGAGAAGCATTATTATTAATTCTTGTTAAATGATATTTCTACATGTCATACCAAGAGAACATTCTTAATCCTGATCCTATATTGAATAAACATTTTTATTTTATGATCCTTTCAGGTCAATAGCATCTACAGTGTAAGTACCATTGTCATAAGGGACAGTGGCCATTTTATGCTTATAAATGTGAAATTTATGGAAAATTTTGGTTGGTCAAGTGCTGGGCACAGACATTGACATTTTATTCTTTTCACCTGTGGGAAAAGTCTCCATAATGCAGTGTCTAAAGCAATGTTTTGCATATAATAGGTTCATTTAGTAACTAATGCAAAAACTCTGTATGAAAAGATATTGTATTGTAAAGACTTTTAAAAAATGAAATGTATAAAATTTATGCAAAATAAACTGTATCAATTTAAAGTGTATGAATAAACTTTTAAAATTGAAAATAACTAGAGAAACTAAATACTCAAATAAACGTATATATGGAGTCATTAGCTAATATCAATATAAGAATGTCTTACCAAAATTATCATGAAAATGTAACTCTTAGTGTTATTACTATGGTAAAATTCCAGCTTGCCGGTTTAGATTTTTTTCAAAAGTTGACCCATTGTCTTAAAATTTAATACTGCAATTTATACATGTTGCCACTAGATGGTGGTGTGTGTTTTATTCATGATCACATGATCTCAATCTTTACAACTATCATATTTTGCGGTGTATAATGTGTACCTTTTTTGCCTAAATTTTTGAGGGAAAAATAAGGAGTAACATTATATATGACTAGTACTAATTCCACATGTGTATAAATGTTTTTAATTCTTTTATTTGTGCTTATGCATTAAAAGTGTAATTATTTCTGGGCAGCACCTGTGGCTCAGAGGAGTAGGGCGCTGGCTCCATATGCTAGAGGTGGCGGGTTCAAACCCAGCCCCAGCCAAAAACTGCAAAAAAAAATTAACTATTTCTTAATAGTTACTTAAACCATAATATGTTTAAAAATCCTAAAATTCCTTTAGAATACAAAAACAATGAAAGATTTTTTTCCCCAAAAGTTTGGACCCCAAAACATAGATGTACATTATACATGGGAATGTAATATACACAGCAAAATACAGTTTTATAAAATAGGTGAGATAAACTGATGTTCAAAGTGTGAATATTCATGTCCTATTTACATTTGGGGAAAATAAGAATAATAGATTGTTTTCCATAGGAATAAGACAATTGTTAAAATATCAAAAATATAATATAAGAATAAACACTATAAGATGAGGTAAAGGGGCACAGAAGAGATAATTCTAATTTGCTTCTGGAGAACTCTGGCAGGATTTCAAAATAATGTTATTCTATTAAGCAAAGTTTTTTTAAAAAAATAGTTTACCAAACATAGAGAAAGAGAGCACTGAAAGAAAGAAGAAAGACATGCTATGACACAGAGCATAATGTATTTATAAAAAAAACTGTGTGACCAAAATGTGGGGTGCATGGTTGGGACATGGGGGGGAAACAGCACTTGACTGTCGGTTTATCAGTTGATGGAGGTCAAGCCATGTCCTACTGTTTGGTTTGAATCCCACTTTAAGGGCAATGGAAAGGCATCAAATGTGTTAAGGTAAAGAGATTCAAATAAATAAACTCATGGATACAGTTTTCATTGTAGGAGGAAACACGGCTCATAAGGAAAGTCTTGGTGAGGAAATATTCTCAGCAAGAATTTTCCAGTAGTCTCTTACTTTCTCAGCTTTCCCCCCTGCTAGGCTTTCAAATCAATTTGTGCTATAGTCTCTTACCATCTGCATTAACATTCAGTGAATGGAATGACATATAGTTCCTTGCTAGAACCACTGTCTTGCTGCCTCCTTTCCACTGTCTCTCTAGCTGAAATGTGAATTGAGATATATCACTGGCCCTAGTCCACCTCTTCTCTTTTTTTCCTTGCAATGATGATGGTTGTACCTTGGACTGTTAGACCTACCCATAAAGGTTTTAACCCACTTGGGATGACGTTGTGGGTAGGAATGGGATAATTATGTCTCCTCATCTAAATCCTTTAATGGCTACTTTGATTATTGTTTGCCTTTGCCCTGGCAAGTTTGGTCTTTATCATGGAATAAAAGTGAAGGCAGGGCGGCTTCACTTTGTGAAGTGTGGCTCAGCGGGTAGGGCGCCGGCCCCATATACCAAGGGTGGTGGGTTCAAACCCAGCCCCGGCCAAACTGCAACAAAAAAATAGCCAGGCATTCTGGTGGGCATCTGTAGGCCCAGCTACCTGGGTGGCTGAGGCAAAAGAATCGCTTAAGCCCAGGATTTGGAGGTTGCTGTGAGCTGTGACGCCACAGCACTCTACCAAGGGTGACAAAGTGAGACTCTGTCTCTAAAAAAAAAACCAGTGAAGGCACTGTGACATCTCTCTGGTCTGCTCTTCCAGGGTGCTAAGTGCTGCTGAAGTCCCTTACCCGAGGATGAGGGCTACTTCTGTGCTTTCCACAGAAACTGCTTTTTGGAGCTGGCTCTGCTTTCTACTTGGCTTGCCAGAAGACCAAAGGCTCACAGTTTGGCGACTGATAATACTAATCCTCTCTGACAATTATTTGGCAACCTTTCCTATTAGAATATCTTTGAAGTGTTCCTAGTTGGGGATGCGGGGTGGTGGAATCTGGGCTGGCAGGAAAGGACACAGGCCTTTTTATCTAAGAACCAAAAATACTCTGAGTTCTTATTTCTCAAACTTGATTTCACTATGAAAGGCATTCTGTTCCTCCAAGTCACTGTGACATAAGCACAGGGCACTTGTGGGTGCTTTTGGAAGCCCTGCAGTGGAGGTTGTCTCCTTTACCAAAGATGTAGGTCAGGAAGGTGTAGTGGGTACAGTGTGCTTATTATAACTCACCTCCTCACAGGTTTCTGGGAGGAGCGCTAACCTGCCCTAACCTGTTACTTCTCTGAAGATGCTTGTTGATGGCTGTGAACTGTTCAAAGGCATGGCAAAGAATAAAGAAAGAGAAATAGAAAGTTGAATTCTGGCCCTTTCCATATCCCCTATTTGAGCCATCTCACGGTCTGCTGCACCTCCCTGAATGTGGAGTGGGTAATGGAAACCCAGCAGACAAGGTTCCTGAGGCCTCTCAGAAGCACGTACGAATGAGGGCAGAGACTCAGCCTTTTTGCTGCCCTTTAACAGAGTTGTCCACCATAGGAAAGGTCTTTCCTGATACTGCTGCTGGGGAACAGGGAGACTCTCCACCACCTCCAGTGCCAACTGCTAGTACTTAGATGCTGTCCTAAGGCCTGTCCAGGGATTACCTCATGTCCTGCTCACACCAACTCTGATGAAGGATTGTAACCCTTTCCTGGATGAGAAGCACTGAGGCCAAAGGAGGTCATCTAACTTGCTTGGGACCACCAGTTTGTGGATGGAGAGGGTGGGATGTGCTTTTCTTCATCCCTGCCTTGATTCTGCAGCTTTAGATCTTTCTCATATCTGAAAGGTGCTTTGTTAATGACACCTGCTTTAACAAGAACCCTGCAGTCACAGAGACCAAGAAATTATGCCCACCTGTCTTACCTTTGTACCAGATAGAACAGTGGTTCTCGACCTTCCTAATGCCGCAATATATTTTCATTCTGAGATTCTTACCAGCCTTCCCAGGTAGCAGATTATACATGATTTCGTCTCATTGATGTTTTAATGTCTAGAGGGACACGGCTGAACCCAATAGTGGACTGTGCTCAGTGCACCGTTTCGGACTCTCTGAAATCCCGTGCTTGGGAATTTGTTGACATTCCCTTTAGCAGGCCAACCACAGGAGCTTAAGAGAAAGGAAAGATAGGAGGAAGAGAAAAATACTAAAATTACTATTTTTTATAGAGCAGCTACTGTATTCTAAGCATTGCTAGTTGTTTTCCACGTATTTTCACAGGTAATGATCACAACAAATCTAGGAGAGACGCTTTTGGCCCCCATTTTATACTTGGGATGATGGAGGCTCAGACATGTTAGGTAATAAGGACCACAGTCACACAGCTCGTAAGGGGCTGAGATGGTGCAAACCGTCATCCAAAGCCTTGCTCTTTCACTCTCTAGTGAAGTTTTGCTTTTTGTTTTTTTTAAATAATAACCAGTTGTTTTACACCAAAGTCAAATTTGAAGCTCATAAACCAGGGCTTCAGTCTCACCCTGGTGCCATGTCATTTGGGCCAGGATCTGTGGGCAGAAATTCAGATGACGCTGGATTAAATACAGATCTTCGCTTTGTGAATGAAGCTAAATCACCTTTGCCATGTGAATTAGCTTCACCAATAGGACATGTTGGCCTCATTTCCTTGCTATATTAATCTATTAGTCTGTCATCAGACACGGTAGAGATAGAGTGTGGTTCGATTTCTAACACTCACTGCAATGACGGTCTTTGGTTCCTCCCCATCCTTCCTGCTCCCTTCTTTCTGTCCCTCCCTCTTCCTTCCTTTTTCCACCTCACTCCTCTTTCCCCCCTTCCCTCCTCTCATCATGACCACATAGCGGGTGTGTCACTCACAAGCTGTATGTGGCCTTGGGTGTGTGACCCAGCCTCTGCAGTCCTCTGTTTCTTCCTCTGTAAAATGTTTATAATAAGCCTCAAATTGTGGTTTCAAGGACAAGATTCATTCATATATGCTAAGTACTAGAACCATGCCCAGAATATAGTTAGCACTTAGTGAAAAAGCTGGTCATTATTATTCCTTAACAGATAGATATTAATCCAGGCACCGTGCTAGGCACTTGGGGTTCTTTGCTAGGGAACAAATGGAAATTCCCCGGAAGACGACATGACCAGTTTTCTGTATGAGTCTTCTCCCTATTTTCTTGTATATTTCAAATACACTTTTAAGGTATGTTTGCAGAGTTGTTTTCTTCTTATTTCCTGCTCATTAGCAACCCATCTCTCTGTCTCCATTCTCCAAGAGTATTCCACACCATGCCTCTGTGAGGAGACGTGGCTCGGTGAGCAACCCCAGAGAAAAACAAACCTAGTAATGTGGAAAACCGAGGTACATAGGAAAAATAACAATTATGTAGCCCTTGCAAAATGTTTTTCATCTTGAGAGTGCTTTGAAAACATTAACTAATTAATTAATCAAAAAGAATTTCTACCAATCAGTAAAAATGCTCTTTACAATATATTAAGCCTCTTGAAAGGTATTATTTATTCAGGGATGTTTTCTCTTTCGTCTTAAGGGAATCATCAGTTTCTTTTGGGGGGAGACATTTCCGGAGATCTGATGTGATCTCTGTACACCCCATTCACTGTGCACATCCCTGTGAACATGAGAATGTGCACACACATACCTGTGCCGAAACACAAACATTAACAAACACAAAATGTGCTTTTAGGACTGTGCCCCTTGACAGTAAATGCATTAAAATATCATGTAAGATTCTCTAATCTAATGTGTTCATCAGCTTTTTATTGACCTCCCAGCAAATTCACGATGACAAATGCCTGTCCAATCTCTAATATGGGTGTCCCTATTATATATGCCTATCTACTGTCTGTCTCTTCCACTGCCCTGGGAGCTCCTTGGGAGCTGGGAATTCACAGCTATCTCCACAGAGCTCTAGCTACTCATAGAGCCTTTATAGCATTAGCCCTATTCTCTAGCCCACAGAATGTAACTCAATCTCTTTGCGACACAGCAGGAGAGTAGTAATAATAATATTATGTTCATTAATTCAGCAAGTATTGAGCACCCGCCATTCATCTATTTATATATTCCTATAACATATACTTTATTCAGTGCAAGACTTTGTATGAATCACAGTGATGCATTCAAAGATGATCCAGACAGGGTGATTGCATTCAAGAGGTTTGTTGTCCGGCAGGAGAGAGAAGGCAAGAACATAAATAACTTTAAAATAAGGGAGACATGATGAATATCTATAAAAAAAGCACTTTCAGGAGAGGGAAGGGGAGAGGATTTCTGACTGGTGCATTGAGGGGAGGCTTTTTGGAGAAGACAGCTCCTCAGTGGGATATAGAGAGAGGAATTGGCTTGTGAAATGATGAGGAAGGATTGTTCCAGATGGAGGCAAGATAAGAGGGGGAAATGATGGACAAAGTGCGGTTGGATGAAAATCTCTGGTGTTGACTAGGACTTAGACTGTGGACGAAGACATAATCTAGAAAGTGTGGATTGGCCCTACACTTGGGAAATACATGACATTTTGCAGCACAATACTGGTCCCCAGCAGCAGTAGCCATCATGGATCAGTCTCGTCACTCAGAAACGTTAGTTGTGTGGATATGGCCCCATAAACCTCTCCAGGCAGCAGCAGCTGATCAAATGCATTGAAACACATTGGTTCAGGAGACGAGAAGCCCATGCCACTCCTGGGTCACAGCATGGAAAGCCTTCAGGGACAGGCTGAGGAAGCAGACATAACGTTTCTGGCATTATGTAGCAATCGAAGCATGGATTTGGAGGCAACACCATTCATGTTATTTGCTGTTCTACAAGATTGTAATCCAAAGATATCCAGAAATTCTATTGAATGCAGTATTGGGAGGCTTACCCACACATTAAATTAAACCTTGCAAATATTTTATGGAAAATTTAAATTGTATCTTCTTCTTTTTATTCTCTGGTTATCAGTTTCTGCTTCATGCTATTATTAATTTTCTAATAATAGCAGTTTACCTCCTGTTTTCTAATTCCCCATGGGCTGTAAATTCAGTCCTATTCAAATAGAAGATAAAATTAAAGCATGTAGGCGCTAAGAAACTGTATGAGGGGGTTTCAGAATTTAAATTCAGATACAGATTGAGTATCCCTTATCCAAAATACTTGGGACCAGAAGCGTTTCAGATATTTTTTTTCAGATTTTGGAATATTTGCATATACATAATGAGATATCTTAAGGATAGTACACACGTCTAAACACAAAATTCATTTCTGTTTCAAATACTCTTTTTGTATTATATAAATGCAGCCTGAAGGCTATTTTATAAAATAGTTTTAATAATTTTGTGCATGAAACAAATTTTGTGTACAACGAAACAACAGAAAGCAAAAGCGTCCAGAGTAGAATTTTCCACTCATCGCGTCATGTTGGCACCCAAGTTGTGGATTTTGGAGCATTTTGGCTTTGAAATTTGGGGGTTAGTGATGCTCAACCTGTACTATTACATCAGTGTGAGCTTCTCAGATTACATTCTGTTTATCTGACTGATCCTTGAAGAGATGAATACTTTTCATACAAGATACTATACAACATTTCTACCCTTCAGTTACAGAAGCAAGATCTCCTTGTTTATCCTTTCTATACAAGGCACCCTATGCAAACATGCAAATGCTGGCACATGGTTGAACTACACGGCATCAGATTTATCTGGCTAATTAGAATCACATCTGGAAGGAAGGATTTTCCCCTGACCTCTGTTAAAATCAGAAAATCATAGCATCTACTAAATCTTCTGAAGGATGTTTAAGACACTGGCAATAAGCAGTGATTTACAAAAAGACTCAGTTTATTTCTATCATACTTCTACATCTCCCATGACGATGACAGTGAAAATTGTCCAATACACAGACCCTGTAAAGCAGTGGTCTCCAAACTTTTTGGCACCTGGGAACAGCTTTGTGGATGACAATCTTTTCACAGACAGGGGTGGGGAGAATGGTTTGCGGATGATGATTCAAGAGCATTACAATCTCCACCTCAGATCATCAGGCGTTAGGTTCTGATAAGGAGCGGAGCAGACAACCTGGATCCCTCACACGCACAACTCACATATGGTCTCCACTCCAATGAGAACCTAGTGGCCTCTGCTTATCTGACAGGTGGCAGAGCTCAGGCAGTGATGTGAGTGACAGGGAATGGCTGTAAATACCGATGAAGCTCACTCACTACTTAGCTCCTGCTGTGTGGCCTGGTTCCTAACAGCCTGGGCACTGGTCCCACTCCTTGACCCAGGAACTGGGAGCTGCAGCTGTAAAGATTCTAAGCAATTGACAGGCATGTCTATTGAAAGCAAATGACCTGGGAAACATTTGGCAATTATACTGCAGTGCTATTTAAAAGCAAAAGGAAATGAATACTCATCACTGGGGGCTCACTAGCCTTTGCTCTAGTGATATTTGTTTAGTTTGGTTGCACTTTCCAAGCTCCATGTACATCAGTTTTCTAATTTGCCAAAAAAACCAAATGATGTTCCTTTAGACAGGCTATCCAAACTGAGTGTAAGCGTTCTCAGAGCAGAGTGATACTACTATCCGTGAGGTATTGTGCACGCCACGTACAAATGAGCCATCCCCATCTCCTCTCCCTATGTCTGCACCACATGCAAAGGGACGTCAGAAATTAGAGTTGGCAGAATGCAGAGTTCACCATACAGATTTTGGCATCAGACAGACTTTGATTTGAAACCCAGCTTGGGTACTTCTCGTTGTATGACTTGGGTATAAATGGTTTGCTCTTTTGAAGCCTCTGCTGCTTCATCTACAAAATGGACCCTGTGACTGTCCCCACCTCAGAGAGCTGCTATGAAGAATAGCTGTGACAATCTATATTAAAGTGCTCAGCATCAGAAATGTTATGTGACGTCTCAAAAAGCTTAAAAGTTAATGTCCCAATGCCCCAGTAGAATGTCAACTCATACTTCAAGTTCTCAGCAAAGTTTTCCTTGAAGGTTGCCCTTCATGGCTTTCTTAATGGGTTATTCTCATCACAAGTTAAAGATTCTGCTGCCCTTATGACATAAATCAGCCTAACATATACACAGGAAGGGGTTATCAAAAACCCCAGAGAACTTTCTTCTGCCTGAAGCATTCTCTGGGGAATAAATTTATTCTGGTGGGGCGAATGGAGGAGAAAAAGGGGCTAATGTTGAACCTTTTCTTAGTAACCTCACTTTATTCATATCATTTCAGTGTAGAGCAAGTTAACAGCCAAACAATTGCAAAAGACACATCCATACTCAAGGGCTGCTATGCTTTTATAGCTGGATGCATATGTCTATAGCTGTGAGGTATGTAAATAGAATGGATACAATTTGTGGATGCACTTTGTGTACACCTACAGAGAGGACAGAAGAGGCAGATGAAATGCTGGCGATAGGGTAGAGAATGCAAAGGATTGAGATATTTTTTTCCTATATCTGAGCATCTCATTCTTACAGACCTGATTGGTCTAGGCTAGGAATCTCTGCAAAGGGCTCCACACTGATCCTGTTACGAAGTAATACTCCAAAATGGAAAGGTGTTTAACAAAAGCTTCCTATTTATAATCAAAGCTTCCCCTTGTCACTGAGCATGCCCAGCAGTCTGCTAGAAGCAGAGCTATACAAAATGCAGTTTTTACTTTCCCGTGGTTTGTAGCCACCGCTGCTGCTGACAATGAGCGGGGAGGCATTGGGTTCAAGGTAAGGCCTGAAAAGGCAAAGAAAATAGGGGCCTGAACAAAAGTGGAACCTCTAGGAGTGGTAACAGGTGGGAAGGGTGGTACAGAAGATTTGCTTTGTTCCTGGCAGCATTTCCTCTCTGAGGAAGGACTCCCCTGGTCCCCCTTGCCAGGAACCTCTGAAGATCTGGGATATTCTCTGTGCCACTGGTGACATCCTGTACCACACATCTGCAGTAAAAGAGGTCTGGATTTAAAACACAGCTCTACATTATGACACTGGCTTTGACCTTGGTAAAATAAATCTCTGAATATCAAATTTCTTTTAAGATTTAATGAAAGAGAAAATGCACTAACCTGGCTCTCCCTCTTGGTAGACACAGATATATCCTCAGGCACTATCAAGAATAGTTAGCTGCCAACATGACACTGGCCTCCACCTCCCTTATCTGAAACTCTGAAGTCAGAGAGACATAGGTTCAAATCCCTGCTCTCCTACTTACTAGCTGTAATACCTTGGGCAAGTTGCTTGTGTGTGTGTGTAAGTGAGAGAGAGAGAGAGGGAGAAAGAGAGAGAAGTCTCCTGGGAGAGACAGAGAGTAAGGTTAGCTGTCAGAAACTATCAGATAAAAGGAAAATAGAAGTAAACATATCATCTCCCCTCTGGAGCATACAACCTCATGGGTTTGGGTTTGTTGGGGAATCTCAGTTGCATCAATTGTAAGATGAAAAGAATAGCACTTAGCCAGTATAATTATTGCTATGGCGCCTGGCATAGGGTGAGTGCTCAAAAGTAGATTGCTAATACCCTACTGCAAACCTTTCGGATTCCTATTGCACTGAATTACCGATCTTTGTATTCCCCTGTCGTGCTGTCCCCAGTATCTGTCTACTTCAATTCCATGATCTCCCTTGATGTCGCCTGATTGGCTGCTGAGCAGCATGACAGAGGTTAGTCCTGTGGACTTTTAGCACCAGACAGCCACAATTAGAGTCCTTCTCTGCCACTTACCCAGATATGTGATCTTGAGCTATTTAATCTCTTTCAGCCTTATCTTACTCATCTGTTAAATGGGAATAAAAACTGTTCTTCCTCAGAAATAATATTCCTATTCTAAGAGTAGTGTGTGTGTGTTTGTAAAAGACAGAGAGATAGAGCAAGAATGAGTTTAACATCTGCCATGTACCAGAGGATAAATGAGAAATATTCCTGCCCCACTGGCGTTTACAGTCTAGAGGGTTTTGAGTCTATTATGTGTCTGGGAGACAAACAATAACTAAAAGACAACACAAATGGAAAATTGCAGCTGCAACAAGTTTTAAAAGGAAAAGTTACATGATCCCCCGAAAACCTAAAATACTGCAATTTGACCCAGCCAGAGAGATCACAGGTGGCTTCCCTGAAGAAGCTGATGCTGGAACAGAGAGAGGAAGGGTAAATAGGAGTTTGCTAGATGATGAATAGGGAAGGGAAATGAATTCCTAGCAAGCTCTCAGTAAATGTTCCTCATTACCATCATAAGCATATGATCACTCTCTTCTTGCTAGAATAGCCCCCCCAAAATAGGGATACTGTATTTGTCATTTTCTGTCCCTCTGAGACAGTGCCTTGAAGGAAGTTAATGCTCAATACCTATTGTTGAAGGAGTGAATGCTAGAAAATCAATGTGTCTGAACCAAAAGTAACTGCCAAGCCCTTATTTCCTGGCTTTATTCAGGGCGCCATTAAGGAAGATGCATATTTTAGTAAAAACAGTATGGCCCTTGGAGTAGAACAAACCTTCCTTTAGGTCCTGACCTGCGGGAAAGTGACACCACAGGTTGGTCTCAGCTTCCTCATGTGTAGAATGGGGGTAAGGATAGCTTCTTCACAGGGTTACTTTAAAGAGCAAGGCAGTAAATGCAAAGTGCCTAATAAAAGGGGAACATTGTTAATAGCAGTATATGACACCGGCAAATTTCAGGCATGCAGTTTTTCAAGGTTTGTAGGCTGAAGACAGCCACCTACACAGCTTGAAGATGTCATCATCCGGACCCCAGACCTTTACCTTGTTGTCTATGCTGAGGGTTCATCAATGCGCTGCGGCCTATCTCTCGTTAGAATACAGGCTTTAGATTCGCAGGTGCGTTTGTTATACTTGACTGGCAGTTGGTAACATATCCTGGGGCCTCAGTTTCCTTCCAGGATTGATACTGTAGTGTTTGGATAGGATAAAATCAGATAATTCAGGGGCATCACACACCACAGAGCCTACACATGGTAAGCATGGCAGTGCATGCTTAGCTGTTACTATTACAGCTGCCAGGGCCTGCTGGGTTTTCTGTTAATTGCCCTGTAACTGAATCAGCCCTTCCTGGCGGAGAATTGCTTCCTTTTGGAATTCCCTTTATGGAAAAAAGGAAAGAAAGAAAGAAAAGAAAAGCAACTTCTCCCTAAGGTCTGGAAGCCTAGCTTCCCCATCACCACGCCCTCCCCCGGGTGCAGGTTCAGGGACACCAGGCAGTCTAGGTTGGGCAGCCGACGGCTCTAGAACCTCTGCCTTCTCTCTGGAAGCTACGGAGCTTCTCTCTGCCCCTCTCTACGTTCCTAACCCTGGAAGGAGCGATCTGGGTTGAGCCGAGCACTGGGCATGCTCGCGAGAGCCGGGGCAGGCTCGGGTCGTCTGCAGGACGCGTCGGCTTGCGGTGTGCCCCTGCGTGCAGAGCCCCGGGTGCAGCTGCGGCGCGTCGGGTTTCGCAGAGCTGAACCCTCGGTGCGTTCAGCCAGGGCACCGAGCCCTCTCCGGGCCGCCCCCAGAGCCAAACTGAACTCTGCGCCGCCCGGGCTTTGCGCGCTCAGTGTCTGGTCTTGGAAACGCCTGACTGGGGTTCTCTCTGCAGACAAAGGGGTGCACGTGTCCCCCCAGCGCCCCTCCCTGCCTCTGTATCCCGCAGCCACAGCAGCTGCAGCCCCAGCGCCACCACCCAGCCAGGGTGGCCTGGGCCGGTGCGCGCGCTCGGGGCCGGGGGACCGCGCGGGCGGGCGGCGCGCGGCGCTGTGTCGGTGTGCGTGTGTGTGTCTGTATATGTGTGTATGTACGTGAGCGCGCGCGCGTGTGTGCATGTGTGTGCGCGCGTGTGGATCTGTGCGGCGCGCGGGCGGGCGCGGTGTGCGCGCGAGGGCTCGCGTGCAGGAGCCACCGGGTGTGCGTGCGTGTGTTATGGGTTTGATTCCAGAGCAGGTTGCACATTGGTCCTGGGTGGCTCGCAGACTCAGGTCGTGCTTGGGCGTCCTCCTCCTAATCGTTTCCGAAGTAGCAGCAGCGGCGGCGGCGGCGGCGGCGGCGGCGGCAGCAGCTCAGCGGCACAGCCGGCAGAACTGTGCAGAAGCGAGCACCGTTTGGGGAGTCCGGGGGGCGGGTAAGAGGGAGGAGGGGGAAAGCCTGTCTTGGTCTTTGGGATTATTTTTTCCCCTTCTTTCCCTCTCTCTTTCTTTCTTGAGGGTGTGTGTTGCCCCCTCGAAGTGAAGGAATTTTGCTCCAAAGCGAGCTGGGACCGAAGACTCTAGGCTAAGTTATCTCTCTATGTAGATGGTGTCAGGGAGCGAAGCTACTGACCGAGCCGCTGGTAAATGTTTTTCACTTCTTACTCTTTAATGCTTAAGGCTTTTTCTCCCCCCTTTTCTTTCTTCCCCGTCTCCTTTCTGTTGCTCCTCATTCTGCAATCGTTCCTGAATCAGCTGCAGTTCTCTCTCTCTCCTTGCGTTTGTGCAGTTTACAACTTGTTTCATGGTTTTCTGTGTATTTTTTTTCTCCTTCATCCTCAGATGAATGCTGGAACATTTAAATTCTGCACTTCGGGAGGTCATCATTAGTTGCATGAGTTTCGGGGGGGAGGGGAAAGCTTGGTAGAGCAGACTGTTATTTCCCTGCAGAAGGACTGCCGGTTTCTAATGTTCTTCGCAATTATGGGGATTTTTTTTTAGGATGCATTTTAACGTTGCATTGCCGTTTAAGGTTATCGTTCTCCAGGATTACAATGCATTTGACTCAGTTTTGACAGCATGACAGATGCCAGTGATTCCAGAACTACTGTATGGTACATGCTGGCTAAAATATTCAAAATTGCAGGAAGGATCATTTGCATTCCAAAAGAGAATTTCTTAAAAATGCTGTTTTGCATCACGTTGCTGCAGATTTGCAGGAGGCAATAATAGGCACCACTACTCATTTTGCTGGCAAAGATAATAAACATATAAGTGGTTCAGGGCATCACATACTGTCCTGTTCTCCAATGATTGAGCTATTGCTAAATTTACTTAACAATAAATTAGAGCTATGGAGAAAGAGGAAGATTGCTGGTATTGTTTTATTCAAAATTGTGAGACGGGTACAGCAGTTTCTAACCCCGAACCAACCCTCTTTAAGATCTTACTTGAAGTGGCATCTTGTCAATTGGGGGGTGGGGTAGGGGCTCTGCTGCCATACACATGGAGTAAAATTATTCAAAATAGCCAGGATAATGCATGCAAATTGAACCCTAACTCTTTTCTTAAAAATAGAACTCAACTTTGTAACTCTTGCTGCCAGGATCTGTTTTAAATATTATTTAAAAATTAATACACAAAAGTTATTTAATGCACTGGTTATCATTTAAGTTCTTTGCTGGGAGGCCGGGGGTGTGGTGTTCTTGGTAGTTATCAGGTTTCATTTGTTTTGCTTTTTTCCTCCCAAGTTTTCAGTTCTAGTTGAGTAGAAAAACTGAAGAGCCAGTAAGTAAAGGCAAATCAGCAATTTGGAAAGGAATCAATTTATAGTTGTAAAATTTGTGCTAAGCCATGGAAAATTGAACTAATATAATGGCAGCTGAAATGTTGGGAGGGTACTCTATGGTCCATCAGGCTACAGCTCCAGTACCTGTGTTATCATCTTGGGCAGCTCTGAACTCTAGACTCAGGTGAGGCTATCCAGTTCAGGAATACTCTGGGGCACATACATTTTAAAAAGGGAATTTTTTTTTTTTATTAAAGGAATCCTCCTTCTGCTATGTTGTTGCCATGCTACCTATATGCAAAGAGTACGTTTGTGTAATATTGTTAAACTTTGTTTTAATGTAAACTTAGCTGATGGAAAAACTGCATAAAACAATGCAACCTGTTCAGGACTGAAGAAGAAAAACTGTAAATTAACTCAACTAGTCAGACTTCTTTTATATAGAAGAAAACCTACTCTCAGATACCAGGCAAATTCACCTGTTCTGGGTCCCCTGTGTTGACAAAAGGCTTTCTTAACATTGTCAACAGAATTTCTGAGATTTAAAGGTTATTTATTCTCTTGTAGTCTGCTAGTTGTAATAAGGCATTTTATTTAGAATGAAAGCTCAGCTTATTCATGGGTCCCTTGACATGAAAGTATTGCTATTTTAGAATATTTTCATGGACCCTTGAAGTTACCATTTTGATCAGGTTGTGAGGGTGGGGAACAAATTCCATTCATTAAGATAGAAGTTGTCTTTGAGTGAAGCATTTATTTGTCTAGGTATTAAAGAAAAAAAGGATTCATAGAGTAAACTTCAATGTTAAGAACCTGAAGCATCATGGTTCTCCCATTATAGGTACAAAACCAAAAAGCAATATACCCCATGCTGGGCATGTACGTTATTCTCTGGCATATTCCACACGTGGGCATGAAGAGAGAATTGACCAGACAAAAGACTTATTTTGCTAGGCCATGGGGCAAAATTTCTGATTGTTTCATAATATATTCAGGACACAAATTTATTTATGAAACATCAAAATCAGCTTCAATATCAGTACCTTCACTGCATTTGAAGACCAAGAGTACACTGTTTTAAAGAACATATCCTTTCCTACTGATGTTGGTTTTTACCCACTCACCCCTCTTTCTACTTCTAGTTTCCTGGCAACTTCTGAAAAGCTCTGAGAATTTGTGTTAAAATATTAAACATGTCTACATTTTGGGTGTGATGCCAGGTTAGATTACTATTCAATCAACTGGATTTGTACTACTTGTACATGGTTCAGTGTGTTGCCATATTTGTGGCTTGTTGGTGGGTTATTATTGTACAGTTATTAAGTTTTTCATTAAATCTTAAGGATGGTCATTTTAGCATTTTTGTGTCTGGTGTTGATTTCAGGTTATTGTAACAAAATAATACCATCATCTGGATAGGCTTGTTGGTAAATCAAATAGCTTACTCTCAACTGGTCTTCATTTCGAATATTAGCATTTGCTAAAGCATGGCATTGGACATCATGGGAGGGGGTAACTTCTTTAGAGGAGAAGGTTATAGAAAGACAGATTTCTGGAGTGTTGATTCGTGGAACTTGGCAATCACATTTGCCTGTATTGTTAGAGTTCTTATTTTCATTCTGAAAAAATTGGAAGTATTTTTCTGCATGTGTGAAGTGTTTATTATGGTAGAACTACTGAATGTTTCTTAAAATTAATTGCTATTTTTTTTTTCATTGTGTAATTGAAAGGAACTTTGAACTACTTGTGCATTTTAAGGAAAACCTGTTTGGCCAGCTTTTTCATTGTTTTCTATTCTGTGCAGGCTAATTTTGAGAAGAGATTTCTGGTGAATTTCTGGTCAAGGTCATTTCCAAGGGCCTTTTTATCCCTCCCCACTTGACAGCTAAAATTTAAAGTCAGATTGAAAGAGGCACAACTTGGTGTCAAGCTATTTACTTCCAAGGGGGCAATGTGAAAAGCATATGTTATTGTCCCACATTACTTTGTGTAAAGCAACAGTTTTATTCTTTCAACTGCTAGTTCCTAGTAGCCCAGATGTACTCAGGAGGGGGAACCCTTCTATTCTGCACTCGTAGTGTATACCACGGATTCCCAAGGGAATGTTGCAAGACCTATAGTTTGCAGAGAGGGGATGTGGTAGGGGACATGGCAATATTGGATTAAATAGAACGTGTTTTCTAACTAGACAATACCCCACTTAAAATTTTGTGAAACCAACAATAATTTTATAAGATTCTTATGTGATGAGAACAAATAATAGCTTTGTCAAAGTATTCTTTGTACCGCTGGTTTATATTTTGCTTTATAAAAGGAATGCTCACAACGTTCTGTACTATGCATTACCAGTAAAATACTTTTTTATTAATTAGGGTGGTTTTCTCTTCCTAACAAAGACAAACTACTACTTAATATAATTATCATAGCAGTGCTAAGAGGATGTAATAGGAAAGCCCTTAATCCAGTCCTGCTCATAGTTGCAAAAGGTTTTATAAAGTTATAGAGGTAAAAAAATATTTTCCCTAAAATTCATGTTATTAACAAGCCTGATATATTTAATAATACGTTGCACACTACCAGGTGATTCTGAAGCTGAAATATTGCATCTTTTTTATGAATCCTTAATGGCAAAAATTGAAGCACCTTGAGAAATAATGTGCAAATAAAGTTCCTTTATTTTTACTGGCAGCCTTTCATGGGTCCACCTCTCCTAAGTGTAGAATTAAGAGACTTTTAGGCAAAAAGAATTATTGAGAAAAAATAGAGTAATTTGCTTTCTGGCTGTACTATGAGTGAAAACAGAACAGGTGTTTTTAACTTTTTTGTTGCCAGTTTAGGAAAGAGAAATTGAAACCAAATAATGCAGCTAATATGTTAAAGTGGTATCTCTTTTCCCCAGTAAAGATTTTCCTTTTCTCCTGGACAATGTGAATTGATCTTTGAGGGAACAGTTGACAGCATCTCTCATCTTATCAACACTGTGTGGCTCCTGCCAGAATATTCGTAGTGGATGCTACAGAACCACTTTCGTCTTGGGAACACATAGCAGTGCGTCGTTTGGGAGGAGAGAGGTTTTCTTTGCAAGTGGAGGAGACGTCTCAGGATTTGACTGTGATTCTTTGGGAGGAAGCTTGGCTCTCCTGGATATTTGTTTGAGTGAACACTATCTAGTGCAACTCTCCCACCTCTAATTTAGTTCTGCTCACTTGTTCTTATTATTTCTGGAAGGTGATGCCACTCTAGAAAAGTTTAGAACTCAGCTTTCCAAAAGCCGGTCTGTTTTACTGCTCTGATGACTAAATTATTTAGCTATCTCTAAGCTTAAGCCCATTTTAAAAAATTAGAAATTTTATGTATTTCCTTTCTGTTCATATGACCTTTGTAAAATACTTACTTTGAAATTATATAAAAGGGCAATATGTACCCTGTAAAATAAAGAACTTATTTATGAATTTGGTTCAAAAGAATATTTTATTAAATAGCATTTAGGCTTTTGAATCTTAGTTGACCTATTCATAGTCCAGGACTAAAGTTAGAGAATATCATTCCTATGATGTAGAGGAAATCGATACTAATGATAGTATCCTAATTCTAAATCTTCAGAGGATAGGACAGTTCTATACAGAATTCTCTCAGAAAAGGCGTACTCCTTAGGAGTTCATGATACTCAATGTTTTGACATCTCTCCTACTTCAATTAGAGAAATAAGAATATACGTAGAGAAAAGATGTATACCGTTAAATAGAAATGATTTTGGCAGAAGTTAAAACATCCCATAATGTAAAATGATCATTTCAGAAGATTGTATAAGCTGCTTTCTGTATTTGTAACACTTTTCTTTTGAAAAATGCCATTTTAAAATTACATTGTAAATGTTGAAAACAGTCAAGTTAGGTTCCTAGATTATTTCTAAGAATGAAACTGAACCAGTAGAGAAGATCCATGCATATGGCTAATCCAAACAATAAATACGTACATAGCTAAAATCATAATTATTGCTAGAGAACTCGTTGCAACAGACGCTCTGATCTTAATTATGGTAATTTTTCTAAGCCATTTCAAATGTAAGAGTGTATACTAGTTATACACTACACATTTCCGTAGAAATTACTTAGAAGAAACATGGGCAAATTAAAGGTACAGGAAAGATTATTTCAGTCTTTATGTTTTTTTTTATTTTTATTCTTTCAATAAGCAGTTTTTTGGATTCCCAAAGCAGATCAGGTACTGTGGACTGCTAAGAGCTTAATCTGCAGTAAGAATTATTTCTTAGACATCTAGGAGGGTGTCTAAGAAAGTAAATGAAAATAGGGTTAGTGCTTTTTTTAAAAAAACAAAAAAATAAGACAGAGCTTTACTCTTTGTGTCTAGAACATATTAGAAAGGTGATTTTAATTTGAATTCATTTTAGATTTGCTCAGACAGTATCTGTATACAAATATGCACTCATTCTCTACGGCTGGTATGTCTAATTCCTTTCTATAATGTAGATAAAACACATAGAATTAGAGACCTCAGTCAAAATTTGGTACTACTAGCATGGATGTAATGAAAGTGTGGGGAAAGGGCAGTGTGAGTTAGTGGGAAGAGGATGCAAACGGGAGTAATATTTATTCTGTGGTAGGTTCCCAACTTATACTAATGATCATGCCACAAGTTTTATTTTTAAACTCACTGAAACTTCTTGGGATGGCTGCTTCTCTGTATTTTAACCCTAAGAATAATAGCATAATTATTAGATCAACATTTCACAGTATTTAGGACTCTACCATTTGTGTGACCCAGCATCTAATTTTTCTCCTCTCTAATCCTATTTATATATCCTCACACATAATCAGACTCAGTCAGATGAAACCAATTACTAAGGGGAAAAATCAAATTTATTTATTATATTTATTGGATGTGTCTGCTGCTTAATTATCCATTGGCAAATTTACATGTGGCTAAGGAAGGGCCGTGGATGAGTGTGGAAAAATCATCAATCATCACTTCTCACACTCCAGAGGAGGCCTCCAAGAAAAAGAAAAGTATCCTTCCTTGTAACTATGAGGGTGAGAATCCAAAACATGAAAGGCATCATCCTAAAAAGTGAGATGTGTTTAGTTCAGCCTGGGAATGCCTACAAAAGTCTGGGAGTCATCAGACTTGGTCCTAACCATTTGATGTAATGTTAGGAAGAAATGTAGGGTGAGGTACCCTTCGAAACAATGATTTAGATAGTCAAAAGTGTGTGTTGAAAAACTAACTCAAATTATTCAACAAGCAGATAACCACAGCCATCTCTTGCTTATGCACTGGGGGACAAAGGTGGAGGGACAGGTGGGGTTGGGAGGGTGGGGTACGGTGAGCGTGAAGAGTAAGACTTTGGGCAAGGCAGTATTTGCACTTTTTTGATCTTTATGAGTAACTCAGATGAGAGAATCCCAAGACAGCACCGCTAAGGCAGAAATAAAATGCATTTTGTGTTTGGCCTGTGATGATAAAGACTTACATAGACTGATTTTGAGTCTTGTGTTTTTTTGTAAAAAAAAAAAAACAAAATGCTCACTGCAAGCAAAAATAGTTTAATTCCCTCTCTCTCTCATTGGCTACAACTCTCAGTTTAATGAGCTCAAATCTTGAGCATGACTTTTTTTTATTTTTTCCCCACTTGCTTTCATCATACATTTTTGGAAATTTATCAGTGTAGAAATCACTCTTCAAAATGGATAATACCTAAAATAACTACCTGTTCTAGGAGATATAGCAAAACTAATTGTTAACAGACTTGTCATCTTATTAAGTATTTCTTCAGTTTCAGTGACCACTAAATTTTTCCAAGCCTGTCACAGTCACAGCCCCTAAAGCCTATATAAACTTTGGGGGAGGAAGAAACAAATCACTTTGAAACTTGAGGCCTTTGAAAGCTGCCTTCTAGGAAACAATGAAGTGTGTTTTAAGAGTCGTGACACACCTTTAATGCATCATGTATGGAAGTCACTGGGTCAATTATGATTTATTGCAAATTACCATCTATTTGGGGAGCTAGTGTTAAAAAAGCGATTTAAACATTATACATTACACTTTTGTTGCCTATGGCTGCAGGGAAATTAAAATGGTAACATGAATCTTGGGGATTGAAAGAGGGAGGTGGTTGGTAGACTTAGCAAGAAGTATTAGAGATGAACAATTTTTGCATTTGCTCTAATCTACATTTCAAAAGTTTTTTCTGCAATAAAGATTATTACAGAATAAAAGATGCTCTCAGCTGGATTCACCGCAGAAGCCAAACAGTAAATAGATAGAGAGCCTGAACTCTTTTTCCTACAACAGTGATTTTTTTCACTAAGCTATTCCCTAAGGCCACTCTAGGTATATGAGGGGCACCGGTTCTTTTTATATGATTTGTGTATGTTCCCATAGATTGTGAAGTCTATTCCTGGGCAATTTTCAAGTTAAAATTGTGTTACAGCTACCCTGAAGGTTGTCATTTCTTGGGTTTTCTCTTGTCAGTCAATTCATAAGTGTTTATTAAGCCCCCATGGGGTGTACACAGAATCACACACAGTTTGGGAGATACGTGTGTGCGTTTGATTGGTCTCTGCTCTAGAAGCTTACAGTCCAAAGGCAACTGCATTGTCTGTGCATATGTATAAAATAAGGTTTCAACTACATAAATTTGGTAGTTGTTTTGTTGTTGTTGTGCGTGTGTTTTAATAGCATAAACTCCAAATATATTTACTCTGAGAAAAGCACGGCTTCAGGCAAGGTCAAGGATAGACCTTCTTGGCTTTCTATCCTTTAAAAAAAAAATTCAGACATCTAATAACAGACATGATTAAGTAAAGGGTAAAGCCAAAGGTCCAGTATTAAACTGTGTATCCTTGCCAAGAGGAGTCACATCATTGTTCAAATCTGAGTTTCCAAATAAGGACAAATTCTTCTGCTGGTCACTTTTAGAATGTGCCTGTTGCCTGTGTAAATTCAATCAGTGGATGGATAAATGACTCCATGCCCCAGAGTTGTCAATTTACATTTTCATGAGCAATACATCAATTTGTGATTTACTTTTTTTTTTTAAAGAAGGTATTTTTGAAAAAAATGATAAGAATCGAGAAGGAAGGAAAATTTTCAAGTATTCCCCAAATGTCCCACGGATGAAAACAAAAAATGTTCTCTGAAAGAATTTTTTTCCCCTTTATTGAACTTGAAAGCAAATGGTGAATATGTAGGTTCTGGGATTTACTTTTCTAAACTTGTTCATGCTCTTAGATTCGTCTTTTATCAGTCATTTGTAGGAAGGGTAATATTCTTGAAAAGTACCAGGTGAATAGCTCTGAAAGCGGATGGCAAAGGAAGTGTGGATAGGCACTGACCCTTTCCACGGCCCCAGGTAATAGTTTCCTGGACGTGGGCCGTCAGCTTTGACTTTTGATATCACCGACCAGTCTCGTGATTAATGCTCATTTTGACTGTGATTTTCAAGATGTACATATATCATTTCTAGTAAATTGTAGCTAAACCATCAAAATTTCTTTTCCATCTTCTGTTCCTTCTCAATCTGAATCAGGGAAGCATTGGCTTAAAAAAAGAAATAGAAAGAGCCTTTGCTGATGCATCCCTTGCTTAAACTGTGACTCTTGGCTCTTTTTCTGTTGGGTACATGAATTTCTAAGGATTTATGAGATCATTTATTTATTGCTGCTGGGGTCCTTCTGGAGAAGTCTTTATGATAAAAGAGTATTTTTTGCAATTCACAAGATTGCAGCCTCTCTTAATTTATTTTCCAGTGGTTTATAGAATTAAACAGCAGAGAGTACATTTACACCATTTGAGTTAGTATTTGTGATTTGGGGGATAAAGTCAGGTTTTCATTTGTAAGGAAAAGAGACTAACTAATTCTGGCTAATGAAAGTGGAAAGGGAATGTGCTAGAGAACAGCAGAATCACCAAGAAAGATGTGGAATCAGGCACTTCAGCCACTGCCCCTAGGTGCCCAGGTGAAGCCCTTCACGTCCCTCGCACTGGACACTCAGGGCCATTAGCATCTCCAGCACTGCTGCCCTAGAAATACAGCTGTTTGTACCATGCCTGCAAAAATCTCACCCCGTCCTTGCTTTGGGGGTCCTTGGCTCTTCATTAAAATATTTGGGCTGGTGCATTTATCTGGTTGGCTTCATATTGATAAAATGTCCACACCCTTTTTCTTACTAGGAAGTCTGGGAAATTGAGCATCTGGCCTTTTCATATTTTGTCCATATTTTATTATGAGAGACAGAGGCTTTGATTTCTGGCAGGATATGTGTAAGATAATTCCCTCAAAATAAAAAGAGGAAGGGCAGTCAACAAAGTAAATTAAAAAAAAACAGCTCAGCACCTTTGGGTTGCAGGACACAACTACAATAGGGACTCTACCTAACAAATGCAAAGATTGTTTGTACCTTCACATTAATCTGAAATGAAAAAAGAAGAAAAGCCCAGCAAATATACCAGTATTCCTTATATAGAGAATGACCCGTAGGATCTTGGGATTTGGCTACCAAGAGGCGCAGATTATAAACTTAAAGGGTTAATAGTATTAAGACCTTCTGTGTTGCTTAAAATGAATTGGAGGACATTCTTGATTATAAACGTATTAAGCTGAATGTTTTTCATTTCAGCACATGCCGATCTCAAATATGTTTGTCCTGTAGAATTCTTTTTGTTATCACCAAGAGTCATATGAAAATGTTACCCACTTGAACTCTGCTCATTCTGCGGTGAGAGCTAATTCACTTAGATTGGGCGGGTGCTTTTCTGTATATAAATATACAAAGTGAGCACATGAAAGAAACTGCATAATACATCAGATACATTTTACAAATCTACTTATAAATTAGTAATTGTGGTACTTGGAAGAAAGAAAACTGCCTCTTTTTTTTTCCCACAGTTTAAACTGTCTGAGGTTCAAACAAGTATTCCTCATTACAGGATAACTGACCCTAATTAGGTGTAAGGGACCCTAATGTCACTGACCCTAGGGAGGTGTAAGACATATCCAGGAAATTCACATCTCTGGTAAAACTTCTGCATCCGAAGGCTCAGACTCTAATTCTCCAATTCTAAATTAATATATTTATCCTTCCATCACTGTCTCCCATGGATTTTGAGAATTAATTAGAAACAAAATCATGTTCAGTCCTTGGATGTTACTTTCCCTGCTGAAAAAAATATGAGATACTGAAGTGTTATTAATAATGACAAAGGTTCATCCAATAAAATAATCTGGCTGGCTGAATTCTCACATGGTTGGTATTTTCTAATATAAATTACTGTAGGATTAGATAGTTAAATATTGAATATTGTCTCATTTAATGCAGTTCCATGAAATATTAATGATAATGATGGTTCTCCAGTTTGGGGAATTCGGAGATGGTTTTTTACTGACTAATAGCTTTGGTCGGTAACATAATACATTTTACAAAATGATAATGAGGATATTTAAATGAAGATGAAACAGGAAATAAATGGTCACTGAATTGATAGATTTCAGATAGGTCAAACATCACAACAACTTTTTTGTCATATTAAGTAGTTTATCTCTGCTCTAATGATCATTGTGGATACTTAGCTTTGAGAATTTGTGTAAAAGAATAGATCTACCCTCTTAGGCCCTGGACGAGAGAGCTGTTGATGTTGTTTTGTTGGCATGAGGTATAAAAGTCTGAAAATTGGATTGGACTTTGAAGGAAGGCTGGTTATGTTGAGTGTGACAGTTGAAATGGGATTGTGCATGAAGTTAAGAAAAAGAAAGAGGGTAAAGAGAGAAAAAGGAAAGAGTGAAAAAAGAAAAAAGGGTGAAATTGAATTTTTAGTGCAGAGGGCAAAAACATTTTAATAAGACTTTTATTCTTAAAGTTTTGTGGTTGATTTTTTTTTTCTTTCAGATCTTCTCTGTTTTGACTTTTCTTCATGATCTTGATTCTTTGACCTCATATCTCAAATTAAGGGACTAAAAATTGATGACAAATAGCATTAAGTGACTCTTGAAACCTTTTGTCATGAATAGAGAATCAGAATATATCCCCGTCATGAAATTGGTTTAAATTGGATATTTGTGTGTATGTGTTTTTTTTTTCTTCCAGAGGAAACTTTAATGTTTTGTGAGATAATTTTATTTGAAATTGCAGTTATCCTTGTTTCGGACCTAGTAATTTAGCAGTTGAAAAACTCCTTTTTTTGTTCTGTATAGTTAATGTATGTGGTGTGAGTGAATACATTTTATTTTTTAAAGTGTTTGGGGGGTTGCATTCTTTTAGCACAAACTTATTCCTTGATAAAGGAGCTGGCTATAATTTGCAGAAATGACTGTTTCTTTTTCTTTAGTTGTTGGATAATTGCTCTTTGTATACACTGTGAAAATGTTCATATAGACCAGTGACAAAGCCTAGCAGATGCACTTGTAATTATCTGGAATTTAAGTAAATTTTGCATCTGATACACACAAAGCAAACGCTTTGTCCAAGCAGGCTCACATACTGGCATGTGGATTGCTGTGAACACAATGAGTAGATTTTTAATGGAAAACAAATGGAACTATTAGTAAGCCTTGTCTTTTACTTGAAAAGACACCAGCTTTAGGCATGGCCTCCAACTTATTCATATTCATAGTTGGTTCGGTTCTAAATATGACCTTTAAAATGGGAAAAAAGTAATGTTTAAATGTTTAAAACGAAATGTGTAGCTATATTTTTATTGGAGTAACATTCAGAGCTTTCTGGAAAAGGCATGGTGAAATAAATATTTGTTTCATATTCCAATGTTATTTTTTCTAACCATTAAGAAGAATATTCAATTATCACAACTCCAAAGATATAAAAAGGGATTTCGTATTATAAATAAATCATGTTATAGATAAAAGATAATTACAGTGTTACTTTAACAACCTCAATTCACAAGGGAAACCATAAGAAGGAATATATAATGGGTCCAAATTCTACTTTGTTTTGTAAACAAAGGAGATCTAGCCGGAAGAATAGTTTTCTGCAAAAGCCTCTTTTCCAAGTTTTGTTTGAGATTAATCCTTTCCACTGTGTATTTTTTCTTGTTGTCAGACTTACATAAGTGAGATCTTTGAAGCCTTAATCTTTTTCTCCGTATTTATTCTTAGAAAATATTAAATGTACAGAACTACTTGGATTACCTTAAATGCCTTTAGGTCTTCTAGGGAGTTTAAATTGTTTTTACTTTGAGTGAGGAGGGTTACAAATAATTGGTCCAGTAGGCTTTTTCGTTCATGGTTCGAAGTGCTCTATGCTATCCAGCTTTTCAATGGGGCAAATTTCAAAAGTGTCTCAGGCAATTTAAAGGCGGCCTAGTTGCCCACTTTCTGCTTTCTTCTCTGTTTAATAATTACGTGAATCTCTTCTAATTCTTTTAACATTCAGGAGCCTCCAGGGGGTCTAAGGATTGAGTCATTGTTTGAAAAAAAGTGAATTTGGGAAGAAATTTTTAAGAAAGAAAGGGGGAATCTGGCAGAAATATTTCAGGCTCTGCATTAAAACAAGCCAGATGTGCTGTTACTGGAATATCATTCCTACAAAAATATGCCTCCACCTTAACCGCTTTTCCAAAAACAAAACATAAACGTCTTCAGCTAAGTACTTTTTAAAATAGATTTTCACAAGTGACAGAATTTGCTCATTTGTGCATCATCGGATTATTTATTCTGTGTGGTCTCCAGTCTCCCCCTGGTCGTTGGTAGCCTTTTCCTCTTGCCTCCCCAGCTCCCTTCCTCCCTCCCCCATCCTTCTCTCCCCTCCCCCACTCCTGCTTATATTTCTTAAACTATTGCCAGCTATCTTTAGGCTTGGACAGGAACCAGGTGCTTTCCTTGGTATTTAAGCAACTTGCTATTTTGAAATTCCCTTAGAGAGCTGTGGGCAATTTTAGTTCTGTGTCTTGAAGCATCTCTTTCCCTTTCTGAAGGGGAAGCTGCTTACATAATACCCAGAAGCAGACCCTTGGGAACTGCCGAGCTATTTTATGGATATTTTGCGAGAAAAGGAACTGGAGTGCTCCTGTGTCACGTGGGCCCTCCCACAAGCGTCTCAATTGGAGATATTTGCACAATAGCAGACTCTCAGGAGGATAAATATATACAAATCCATCTCTCCTGTTGGGAGGAATCAGTAGGAAGCTTCACCTAGGGGGAAGAGAGCCCACTAGTAGCTCAGCCCAGTTCCAGAGCCTGGACCCCACTGTCAGCAGAGCTTGCCAGGGAGACAGATGCTGTGGTTGGAAGACACTTTGCCTCAGTTAGATATTTTGTTCTCGTAGATGGCCAACCATGAATCACGGGGGAAATAGGAGGGCAGGGGGAGAAAAGAAGAGTAAGTTGATTATTTTATTAATCCCTAGTTAGAATTCAGTCATGGAAGTAAACGTCACCCTAGTGAACTTTCTGGGGAATCAGAAGTGTCCTAAAGACAGTTGCCGGGTTTGAAAGTTATGCCAGGTGAGAAAGGCGTCTAATTTAACCTGCAGATTCAGAAACTGACACAATTTCAGGAGGATATCTGGAGAAAATAGAAAATAGTAGGAATTATCTAATAATCCAGGCTCAAAGGAAGCCCGCTTTTTGAAAGATTGAAAGAATGGGAACTGTTTTTCTATGAGAGAGGAGAGGTGTGTTCTCTCTTCTCTCTTTCCATACTCGTGTCTGTTTATGTATAATATTTGTATGTCAGAGATGATCTATTTTCACTGTTTTCTTCTCTCTGCCCCTACCTCTCTCCTCGTACGTGTGTCTGGGCCTGTATATGTGACATACATACACAGTTACATTAAGCCCAAGTTCTGCGCCCTGAAATATCAACTTTCTTCTATATTTATGGTTCACTCCCAGAATCCTAACTCTCTAGCACATTTTGGTTAGATAAAAAGCAGAATATCCATAGTCCTGAAAGATGGGGAATTCAGTTTTTATAACTCGTAATCTGTTGCCAAATTGTGAGTTTCCTTCAAATTCCCAGACAGGGGCTAATATTATGAGTGATCATCTCAGCTTTCTCTATTTTCCACTTTTTTTTTTTAAGATTTCTCATTTCCTTTCAACATAAACAAAAGAAACATGAGGCACCATTTCTCTGATTCCCATTTGTTTGAGCCTGAGTCCTTGAGTCTTCGAGCCAAGTTTACTTCATAGATATACTCTGGAGGTCTCCAAAAGCAGAATAAGTTATGTGGTTGAGTGCCTGACAGCACTCAAACAGCCCTATGCCAAACTCTTGATATGCTGTTTTTTTTCTAATAGAGTCCCAGAAGTGTCCCTTTTTAGATCTGCATGTCCTTGGTGAGTTGGAATGGCAGATTGCCAAAAGGTGTGTGTTTGGAGGAAAAGCAGGCTCCTATTTTTTTATTTTTTTTTCCCCAAGACCAGTTATTTGGAGGGTACTCCAGGAACTGAAACCTACTAGTGGTGGACCCAATTTAGCAAGAGTAATTCGCAATTGACTTGTGGAAGACGTAGCTTGCTTTCTTGAGCCACCCCCATATAGAAGTGTCTGAGACGAGGCTCTTCACCTTGAGGTTTACGTGTCTTTTGCTGTATCTCATGTCAAATCAAGCACTAGGAGACTATCCTGTCAATTTGGAGCACTCCCTGGAGAACTTTGGGTCTTGAAAACAGAAGGTCATATTGATCCATGAGCAAAGCTGATTGCATTTCTTCTGAGGTTTCTCAAAATGATGATAGTTTTCATTTAACTGCTTCAGACACTTATTTGCAAATGCACAAAAAAAAGATGGATGATTCTTGCACAAATGTCAAGAGAGGTTGCTATAGTTCACATTGTGTTGTTTTTAGGTAGTGCGTGCTCAATAGTTATCTGTTGAGTGAAATCAGCATGGATTTCTTTTTCTTTGGGAACATAGGGAGAATGTACCGTGTGATTATTTTTATTTTATTTTATTTTATTTTATTCATTTATTTTTTTATTTTGAGACAGAGTCTCACTATGTCACCCGGGGGAGAGTGCTGTGGCATCACAGCTCACAGCAACCTCAAACTCTTGGGCTTAAGTGATTCTCTAGCCTTAGCCTCCCCAGTAGCTGGGACTACAGGCGCCTGCCACAATGCCTATTTTTTGGTTGTTGCTGCAGTTACTTAGTTGGTTCAGGCAGAGTTTGAACCTGCCACCCTCAGTGTTTGTGGCTGGCACTGTAACCACTATGCCACGGGCACCAAGCCCCGCGTGATTATTTTTAAACCATGATTGGTTGAATGCGCTATCTTGTTTTTATGGATAAATATTGGGATTTCATCGTTGCATTCTCTATTCTCTTACAAATGAGGAAATTGTCACAAATCAGCCCGACAGGTTCAGGCATGGAACACTGTGTGGAGGAATTAGGATTAATGGGGGGTCCCTGAATTAATTGTTCATCAAATGCTTAATAAGAAGATATTTTAAATAGCTTTTTATTTTTTTATGCATCACATTAACTAAAAGAGTTGCTATAGTAGATGCTTTATAGGAACTAAAATAGGAACAATCTTTTTAGAATGGGAAAATCTGACATTACCACCTTGCATTTCCAAAGAACATTGTGTTTTCGTAGAATTAGAAAAAGAGCTAACAAAACTGGTTTAATGTAAGGGTCAGCAGACTATGGCTTGTGGGCCAAGTTTGACCTGGTGCCCATTTTTATATAATTAACTAATTCTTGTAAGCTAAGAATTGTTTTTGTATTTTCAAACAGCTGAAAAAATCAAAAGAAGAGTAATATTTTACGGCACTTAACAATTATATAGAATTAAAATGTCTGTGTCCATAAATAAAATTCAATGAAATACAACCATATCCATTCAATTACATGTTTTCAGTGGCTGTTGCTCTACACAGTAGTGTTTATTAGTATGGCCCAGAACCCTTAGGTTCATTAAATATTTTAATACTTGCTATTTGGCCCTTTACAGAAAAAGTCGGATGACATTTGTCTAATGTATGGCTTGCAGTGGTTAAAGGGCAATGTGACAAAACCTGTGCTCATTTCTTACTGGCTTTGTATGTTACTGAGTTTGGCCTACTTTGTGATTTATATGTTTATAGATTATTGAATATGTGAACCAAGGGAAGATTTTGTAGGTGGACAATTATGTAGCTCTTGGTTTTTATAGCAGAACAGACTGGATGTTTCCCTCTGAGGCGGGAGGGAAATATGTTTAAAGAATGGGGTCTTAGATTGGAGTTTGATTTCTATTCTTTCTTTTCTCTGATCCTCGGAGGCAAGTTGGAGTAGCTGCCCCATCCACCTCCACACATACACAATAGGATGTATTTCTTACTGATTTGGGTTTTGATCAGTGAATTATTAGGTCACGTATTACTGTTCTTTATTTACACACTCTCATTCCCCACCCCTTTTCCCAGGGTCACTAAGGTTCTATTTATAATCACTCAAGAAACATGTATGGAGTACTATGATATGGGCTAGGGCTGTGATTAGAAAAATGAATGGAAGGAAGCATCTGCCTTGCCATGTCATCAAAGACCTCCAGTAGTAAGCAGCAGACACAACCACCTTAGATGAGATGCTGAGTAAAGTGCATAATAGCTACCAAGGAAAAGAACAGATATTTATTGAATAAATGTTCTAAGCATTTTACATCTATCATATCATATAATCCTCAAAAAAGTTCAATGAAGTTATTATGTTAACCTTCCTTCCTTCCTTCCTTTCTTTTCTTTTCTTTATTTCTTTCTTTCCCTTCCTTCCTCCCTTCCTTTTCTCCTTCTCTCCCTCTCCCTCCCTCTTTCCCTCTCTCCCTCCCTCCTTCCCTTCCTTTCTTCTTTTCTTTCTCCTAACAGGGTCTCATTTTGTTATCTGAGCTGCAGTGCAGTGGCATCATCTGTCATCATAGCTCACTGCGACCTCAAACTCCTGAGCTCAAGGAATCTTGCTGCCTCAGCCTCCCAGCTAGCTGGGACTATAAGTGTGTGCCACCATGGCCAGCCAATTTTTCTACTTTGTGTAGAGATATAGTCTCACTCTTGCTCAGGGTAGTCTAACCCCATTGTTTTTAAGAGAAGGAAACTGAGGCCAAAGATTTTATGAAGTGAAATCTCTTTATTTACCTGAATTTTTAAGTGATGGATCAGAAATGACAGTCCATACCATGACAATTCAGACCACTACTCATGGCCATTATACTGTAAGGCCCTCTCTAAAATACATGCTACATATTTTGTGTGTACAGTGTACTATGGATGTGGCATAAACAGATGGCTTCTTGTGTTTTAACTAAAATGTAAAGAATGGGTTGAAATGAATGAAACAAGAAATGGAGACAGAAAGAAGGAAGTTAGATAACTTTGCCCAAGCATCATAGACAGAGGTGCATAGAACAGAAAGAATGTGATGGTTTGGGGGAAAAAAAGATGCCTTCATTAACTACATATAAGACACAGCATCAGGGAACAGGAGTGCTGGGTATTGTAGAAGCAAATCATTCACTGAGTCATTGATTCACTCAATAAGTGTATATTGAGCTATGTCAAGTACCAGGTACTGATTTCAGCAATGGGGTAGGAAATAAACAGAGAGTTTATGGTCTTATGAGATGAGATGGATAAGTAAACAAAAGATAAGTATAATCTCAGAACATGGTAAAGAATATGCTTAAAGATTTAAGAGGGAGTAATAATATAGTTCCCTCAATAAACATCTATATGCATGCACCAGTTTAATTTGGATAGTCTGGACAGAAAAGCCTTTTCAGGTGTGTTACGCGCTAAGAAGGAGTTGGGCACTTGGAGGGTGTTGCATCCTTTCAGGCAAAAGGAGCATAAGTGCAATTTCCTGAGGTGAGAATAAAAGTTGAATATTAATGCAATGGAGAGAAGACCAAATGCGGTGACCTGGAGGTCAGGGAGAAAGAGTAGTCAGTAATGAAATTAGGAAGATGGCCAGTGACCAGATCATGAAGGATCGTATAGGCCATGGTAAGGATTTTTTAGATTTTTTTCATATGCAAGAAGAATGTACTAGAAGATTTAAAGCATAGAAGTGACATGATAATAGTAATGATTTTAAAAATGATCACCCTCCCTTGAATGTTATTGTATCCAAATTATACTTCAATGAACTTGACTTTAAAAGAACAGATGTTAAACTTCCACCTTCAATAATCATAGGAAATAGAGGGGAAAGGATGATGTTTAAATGACACTGTAAGAATATAATCAGCACAGTTCTGATTTTGTCTTAAACCCCGAGCAGACAGATATCCAGTTTCTTCAAGAAAATTTTAACAAAAAATTGCTAGAAGAGAAATTTACAGATTATAAGAATGCTAAGAGACATATTAATCAACATAACATTTGAATCTTGAGTCAAGTTATTAAATAAACAAATCAATAAAATGAACAATTAGAGAAATTTGAAGACAGATGTTGATGTGTTATTAAGGAATTTGTTTTTTGGGGTACAATATGATATGTCTGTTTAAATAGTGGAGGCCTGATCTTTTAGAAATATATACTGAAAAATTTTCGGATGAAATACATCTGTACTTTGCCTCAAAATAATAAGATGGAGGAGGTGAGGTTCTAGAGAAAACAGGTTTGGACATGTTGAAGTTTAATTGATAAGTTGTGGTAGTTCATAATGCTATTACAGTTTGTGCTATTATGTTATATTCCTTGTAATATATTGATATTTCTGTGATATTATATTCATTATAATATATTACAGTAATATTCCTATATTTGGAGTTTCTCAGAGTCATTTTTATGTCAAAAAAAACCCTATTTATTTTCTGGCAATGGAATGGCAAATATAGAAGAGGAGAACAATCAATAGACCCAGTTTTCTGGAAAAGACATAATGAATGCGAGTGAAAGTGGCAGAGGTGCAGATGGACATGGGATATATTTGGGAGACATAGTTGATAGCTCTCGCTGAAGTGTTGGATGCAAGAAGTGAAGGTAAGAGAGGAAACAAGAATGACCTCTACGGCTCTGGTTTGAGCTTTGAGTAAATATGGTGATGCCATTTACTGAGAAAGAATATCTTTTGGGGGAAAATACTGGCACCACACCTAAAAGTAAAGAGGTCCATTGAAGGCAGATTGTCTGGTGGATCAAGGGTAGGCTAGAGGAGTTGAGCCTTGGAGCGTCACGGTTGGAATGAGAGATGGTGAGCACATTGACTCAAGTGACGAACACTGAAGGTTAGAATGGAGAGAAGGGGAGGCATCTGGAATATATATGTGTGTGTGTGTGTGTGTGTATGTATACATATATTTTTTTGGGGGGGCAGTTTTTGGCCAGGGCCATGTTTGAAACCACCAACTGCAGTATATGGGGCCAGTGCCCTACTCCTTTGAGCCACAGGTGCTGGCCCAGCATCTGGAACATATTTAAGAAGCAGGAGCAACATGACTTGATTGCAAGTGGGAAGGAAAGGAGGAAGAGGCCTGAGTGCCTTCAGGTTGTTGGTGGGCGTTTAGTGGATGGTGAGCAGTATCTGTCAGAACAAAACAAGTTTTGAAGGACTAGTTTCAAAGTCCAGTTTTGATTGTGAGATGCCATTTGTTGGATGTCCTGTGCAGTTAAACACAGGAGTCTGAAGCTTAAGGGAGTGAGTGGACAAGAGCCCATTGGTGGTATAAGCGAGAGCAAAATTGCCCCGGAAACTTAGAAGAAGAAGAGAGAAGAGAGGAGGATATATAGCTGGAGATGGAGCATTGGAAAGTACTGCATTTCCAGCAGAGGATGAGGAAAAGGAAGTGTGGTGGAAGTTTGAAAAGTAACAAAGGAGGAGATGCCTGTATGAGGAAAATTATAAAACTGAAGCCGCAAAGAATTTCATGGACACTTGTGATTGGTGTTTTATGTTTCAGTGGTGTCTTTAAGGTTTGCATTGGAAAGTATCCATCAGGTTTAGCAATGTAAAAGCTACTGTTAAATTTTAGTAAGGTCATAGTCAATGGGAGGCAGGGCTGCATTGAATTAAGCAGTTAAAGGAGTTCATAAAATGGGGACAAGGGATTCCAACTCTAGCCAAAAGTTCGTTGAAAACTAAATGAAACTGAGACGATCGAGAAGAAAAATATCAGGTATCAACCTATTTGGGTTGTTAGAGGTTTGCTTCTATTGCAATTAATAAACAACGATTTTTACTTCTGGTTAGAATTGGCCTGTTCATGTCACATTTGAGAATTTTTAATTAGGAACATATTTGAAAGAAATCTTTGGCCAGACCTTTACAATGTAAAAGTAACCTTTAACTACTAAAATTACGAAGAGAGGTAAGTTAAAGAAAAGCCTTCCAAGAATGTAATGGGTAAAGAATTCTCTGTGCAGAAAATAACAGATAACATGGTTCATAATATAGACTTGCTCTCTAAGTGTGTCCTATAGTTGCTCTGGTTTGATTGCTTGGTTAGGAATCACTTAATAAAATGGAGGAAACATTTAGATTGGAAACTCTAAAGCAGAATATTTTTTATATGTGGTGATATCCCAGTACCTTGTACAGAGCTTGTTTAGGGATGAATGGTTAAATTTGTGATGACTTGTATCTGATAAACTTATTAGAACTCCTAGTTCCATTCATAAAAAGTTATTCTTTTCAAGATCTGATCAGGTGGTTTGAAACATTTTGTAATTTACTCAGTAAAAGCCCTCTGAGCAATAGATCTTCTGTTTGTGATGGTAGTGGTGTTTTTATTTTCCAGATTTCTATTTTAACTGGTACCAAATGATAGGTTAGTCATTTAGATAATATATTACCTGGTTGATTAGTTAATTAACTGGTTGATTGACTAATTACTGGTTAATTATTTGTTTGTATTGTAGAAGTTTTGAGTTAAGAATACAGATTAATTCAGAGGCAACCTCAAAATTCTTCTGAAATCCAAAAGTAGCACATTTCCAAATTAAAGAGTCCTGATTTGATGAGAGGCCCTGAAGTTTAATCTTACCAGGTGTAAGTTTTCAATGAAAAAGATCTTGATCTCATTACCTTCATGTGTCAGTCTTTATTAAAGGTACTAACATTTGAGGGTGGCGCCTGTGGCTCCAAGGAGTAGGGCGCTGGCCCCATATGCTGGAGGTGACAGATTCAAACCCAGCCCTGGCCAAAAACTGCAAAAAAAAAAAAAAAAAAAAGGTACTAACATTTAGTAATGAAAAGGAAATTACCTCCTAACATTAAAACTATCATGGTTTGTACTCCTTTTCTTAGAACTTGTGGAAAAATCATTTTCAAGACATTCACATTTCATGTTTCTTATTCTCAAGTATGTAGTTAGTAATGTTGAATCTTGAGTCTTTATTTCTTTTCCATACAGACCAAGACTAACCTGACTTGAGAAGGTTTGAAGATGTGTCTGAACGTCTACCATTGTACCCCATTGCATGGGAAGAGCATTGTCCAAAACATATCCAAAGTGGAAAAAAAGTTTAACAGTAATAACAAAAACAGTTAAATTTTCCCTACTTTAGTGAAATCCTTGGCCGTTAGATTTAATAAATTTTAGGCTTCCCCCCCTCAAAAAAAGGCAAAATCCCTCCTATAAATTTTTTTTCAATGTTGCTTTCCACATTACTCATAAGAACAGACCATTGGATCAAAAGAAATAATATTGCATCAGTAGAAGTGATTGTTTTATACAGCAGAGCTCCCGGTACAAGCTTGTTGCTAGCTGGAATTTGAGTGCCCTTTTAGTTCTCTCTCTTTTTATACATAGACAAATCTCTTTGGAGTCTCCAAATGCTTATTTTATTTTCCTTTCCACTGCTCCTGCCTGTGCTTATTCAGTGAGTCACTTATGGAAAGAGTTACTTGCTTGAGTCGATTTAATTCATATCATATAAAAATTCTTTTTGCACTTATATCAAATCGATTCTATTATTCACAATAATATTTTATCCTTCTTGTAACAGTAAAATGACAAGGGATATTTTTGGACAGACCCTGTAGTTCATATGAAAAAGAACTTCAGAAAAAATGGTCCTTTTCAGAATAATATCACTGGAGAAACATAGCCATGTTAAGGCCATAAATTACTTAGGAGAACATTTAGTTTAACCTCCTAATGGGGGATGTTTGAGTCTGAAGAAGTGAAATAACTTGAAAACACATCTACAAAGCTTGTTATATTGCCTAAGTGAAACCAAATTAACATTATATTTAAAAGTCTCATTATAAGAAAAATTATAGCTACCTATCAGTTAAAGCAGTTCTAGTGTGAAATAAATTATAGCCTTTCAAAATTTGTTAATAATCAATGAACAATAATAATAATAATGTCTTTTAATTATTCCAGGTAGGACTTGCCTCTGGAGGAGTATTACACACTCAAGAGGTCATTTTGCAATGATAGGGAATTTCCCCTTTAATTTAAGGTTCCTTTACATAGGAAGTAATTCAATACAATTAATATACTTAAAATTCCTTTTGCTTGATGACATTTTTTCCTAAAACCCTCTAGGACTCATTTGCAAAGCTGCTTTGAAGTTAATTTCATGCAGATCTTCCTGATTTGTACTTGTGGTGAATTATTGTTAAGCTGAAAGAAAAATATCTGAAAAACTCAAATCTTCAAAACTTACCATTTATTTCATCTTTTGTTTAAATTGGTTTACTTTAAACCATGCAAGTGATACCAAGTACTTCAAGTCTCTAATAAATTAAACAGGTGTGATAAAATCTAGCTATGAATTAATATAGGATATAGCAGAATTGCTGCTTAATAATCCAGGTGTCTTCACCCAAGAACACTTCTTAAGATACCTATCACCTCATTAAAAAGTCCCTACAAATAAAAACCTCTTCTGGAGTATTATTTTCCTTTTAAACTATAATTTGAATAATTGGGGGAAGGGTATTTTCATTATGCAAATGATTTCTGGTGCTCAAATCAGAGTCGCTTAATTGTCAGTCAATAGGTCAGTTTATATTTCCTCATTAATATTTAAAGATTTAGTGGAAATCACTTCATGGCTCCAAGGACCAGCTTCTGTCTCGTGGCCCTAATTTAATTTATTGTGACCACGATGTCAGTTTGCTTTTAAACTATGGTGGGTATTTGTGATTGATAATCACTACTCAAGTTGCTGGTTGGTAAATTAAAATTGTAAGAGCAATTTAAAGATAGGTATAATTCCAAGGAGAGACAGCTGACAACACTTCATGTGTCTCATTTCTAGAAATATAAGAAAATTTAGTGACTGAATCCTTAAAGTGATGATCTTGGAAGAGGAACTCATTGTACAATACAATGTAAAATGCTTTCCATAACACATGTATTCCTTTCAGTGGGCTCATTATTCACATGGAGTGTGTCTAATGAACGGTTTAGCTTCTTACTTAGAAAATATACTCAACTCTCAGTTATAGGCTTTTGGATTCTCTAGTTTGTGGATTATCTGTAACAAAATGTTAATCCCAGCCATGATTCTGAGTCAATTCCTCTGCTCAGGAATTGTAATTCATTTTTAATATTAGCCTTAGGAGAAGAAACATGATTAGAAATGCAGAATAATGCTTTCATTCAAAACCAATTAAAACAACTTCTGGATTTTCCAACATAATGGGTAATTCACAGAGCTGCACTTCTCCATTATAATAGATTGAATTTGATGTATTGAAAGATGATTTGAAACTTAGTCACTGAAATATTTTTCAAGAAAGCATTTGATTTTAGTTTTTACTGATGAGGAAAATTCGTATTTTTGGATTATGAAACTGCCTTATATCTTGGCAAAATAAACGTTCACTTTCTGTTTTGATCTGTTACAAAAGTCATGTTTTATATAAACCATACTCTACTTGCTTTAAGCTAGCCATTCGTTACCCTTCAATAAAGTATCATTTTACAGTGTGTAGAGAAACTATCACTTATAAAAGTTATTTATTTGTGACAATGTTATGTAATCTGGTATATTTTTATTTCAGACAGGAAGAAAACACAGTTCAAAACAAGATAGTGATAGTAAAAGGCATATTTTATAAATGCACATTATATTTGCGAGATCCATTGGCAATACTTTTTGGAGATCTTTGTGTTTAAAACCAAAGATTTTAATGTTATTTACCATTGAACAAGTATGTGGCTTATTATTTGGATATGAGATAGTTAGTGGTTTGTTAGTGGAGAAATAAAACTTGGTATATAAAAAGATTTTTAATAGTTTTCCGGCTTGCAGCGATGGTGCGTTTTAGACAGTACGCTCCACTGGGTTAGAAGGGCCTTGCGTTATTGAATGTCAAAGAAGAGCTTTTCTTCAATGTGCAGCTTGCTTGTGCAAAAAGGAACGTGGGAAGGAAGCCTGTCAGATGTACTTTAAATTAAATAAAAAGAATTTCGTCTAACCATATTATTCACCCAGACCTTACCTTTGAACTGACCTTTCTTTCCAGCTGTTTTCTTAAGATGATTGAAATACTGAATCAGGATAAATAAATAAATAAATTCCAAAAGGTCGATGCAACAGCTGCAGTGCAAGTCATTATGAAAAGATAAAACAAAGAAAAAATTTTTAAATTAAAAAAAAAGATCTAGAAAGGATTCCCCTCCCCTCCCTTCTATGAGACCTCTGTGAGTCTCTCTTTGCTGCCTCACTGTTTCCAAGGCAATACAGTATGGATTCAAACAAGGGCTTTTTTCTGTAGTGTCTTTCACTGATTCTGCATGCAGTTTGTACAGATTCATAGAAACATGCCTTATTTATTCCCAGCCTGGAAAGATTTCGGGAACATTGGGAATGGTCAGTTGAGGGTAGGCAACATCTAAAAGAGGTAAAGAAGATTTGCTGCCCCAACTGGGAACCAAAAATATGCATTTCATTAGTCAGTCAAGGGAAAGTCAGCTTTTAACTGAAAATCTGTGGAACATTCCTTAGAAGCACCGTTGGTATTTAGGAACAATGACAGGATATTGATCTATTTCCACCATTTTGGACTTTTAAAAATATGGTTTCCTTGATTTCCCAGGGTGCAGAAGAGAAAATAATCTCTTGCCATGAATGGTGTGTACCCTACTGAACTTTTATTTAACTCAATGCTATGTTTCTCTCGTGCTTAATTTCCAAAAAAGTGAACGTTTTCTTCTTTTTATCTCTGTAGATGTACTTACTAACAGTGAATGCACATTCTTGTTTTAACTGTCGAAGCCTAAGTGAATTGTGGAAGGGCGTGACATCACAGGGCAGCATGCAAATACAGACCTCTGAGTTGAACCGGCCTTCCCAATCTCAAATCGCTTACAGTTTTGGGTCCCCTCCCAGCTTTATCATCGGAGTCAACCTGGAAACCCTGACATTTCACATTCAGATATTCTTTGGCCAGGCCAATCACATGCACATAGTTAATGTAATTTTTCTTTTTCGCTAAAATAGAAGAATAATCAGATACCAGATATTTTTTAGGGAATTCAATTTGGTCAGTCTGACAGTCGAAGAGAATGTGCATACCTTTCCCACTATTAATCTGTCAAAATTGTTAAGTGGATGGAAACTAGTTTCTTTAAAACTATTTACCTTTTTTCTTAGAAGTAAATTGTTTTTATCATTTCATTTGATTTGATTTGCTGAAAATGCTAACGCATGGCATTGTCTGAAATTAAGACACTTCAGAAAAATAAAAAGAAGAAAATTTTTAAAAAATCAGCCATATTCCCAGATCCTACACCTAACAACTATACTATTTTGGTGACAGGCAGTCTTCTCTGGAAATGGGTTTTTAAAGCATGTGTGTGTATACATTCCAGCGCATGCAGGAGTATAGGCACATGATAAGTTTAACTTTATGTAATGAGAATCATTTATATATACAGAACTACACATTCAGTTTCTAACCTCACATTATTACAGTTTGTATCTTTGTCAATAAAATTTTTGAAAACATGATTTAATGCCTATGTAGTACATAATTCTGTTTAATGCATTTTAATTCTTTTACCCATTCTTCTGCTACTGATTGCTTCCAATTTGATAAACAATGGAAAGCTTGCATTTTGGATATTATTATTATTGCAGTGCTTTCAGATACTTATTTCCATTTCTTTTTGCATTATTCTCCCATAACCCAGAATGACTGCTTGTCTGTCAATTTCAGGATCACAAATAGAGACGTAGGTCCCAAAGGATTTCCCAGCTCACGCTAAAAGGACAAGCCTGTCAACTCTGAGGGAGTGTTTTAACCTGAGTCTTTCCAATCCCAGGAAAAAAGGTTATAGCAATTAATTTTGATAAAGCATATTTAAACTTTTGCCTTATTGGCTGTTATTCAATTTATGAGTGGAAAGTGCTGCATAGGCCAAACACAAGTACAAAACAATCTAAATGAAAAAGTTACTGTTTCTTTCCAGTCCTTCACAGTTCCTGCCATCTTCCCCTCTCCCACTATGTTGTGGTAATAGGTTTTATGTTACTATTTTTGATGCATATCATTCCAAACTTTATTGTTGGCTTGTGTACATGAACAATTAAATAAGTCTCCTTCCCACTAAAAATTGAGAATTTTACTACAAATTTTATTCTCTAATATGCTTCCATCTACCACCTGACCTTGAATCTCATGGTCAGTCCTGTAGTTAAATGTATGTATCTACGGATCTGCCTTTTTTCTTTATAGAGACAGAGCCTCACTTTGTCATCCTCTGCAGAGTGCCATGGTGTCACAGCAACCTCAACTCTTAGACTGAAGCAATTCGCTTGCCTCAGCCTCCCAAGTACCTGGGACCACAGGCGCCCACCACAAGCATGGCTATTTTTGGTTGCAGTTGTCAGTATTGTTTAGCGGGCCCCAGCTGGTCTCGAACCTGCCAGCCTTGATGTACGTGCCTGGCGCCCTACTCACTGAGCTACGAGCGCCGAGCCACTGCTTTTTCCTTTTTAGCAGTGCATAGCAAATTACCGTGCTGCAGGGGAGGGGAGATGTTCCCACCAGTTTTGTGCCCATGGCTTTTGGTGTGCTCACTCCCCCCAGCCAGGATGGACTGTGGCTGCCAGCACTACCTTTGTATTGTTTTGGGGGGCAGCCCTGATGAAAGGACTAATAGGTGGGGTTCTATCTGGAATGACAGGGAATGTGACTGGAACCACCTCTAAAGCTTTCTTATGCAACTGAGTCAGAGTTATGCTCTGTGGGACGTTGCTTGAGATGCCACAGTGGCCTCTCTCTCTCTTCCCTGTCCCTCTTCCCTACTTATTTTTCCTGGGAATACTTCTGAATAAATCATTTTTACAGAAATGCCACCTATGATCTTGTTTCTGGGGAATGTCATTTAAGACAGATAGTATATATAATAACTTTTTACCCTTTCAATAGTTTCTGTTTTTTTGACTCTTAATAACCAGAAGGTTGTTTAATGTTCAGACTTAAACATATGTCTGCGACTTTTTGGTCATTGTTGTAGTAAGATAGATTCTTCCTAAAGTTGCTGTTGTTGAGTAAAGGAGTTGAAGTGGATTTTAAATTTTAATAGAACCAGAAGATCCTAAACGCAGTGCAGTTAATTGATGCTCCTTCTGGTAATTGACCCACCATTGAGTGTAACCACCTCTCTTCCTATACTCTCAACAGCACTGCCTTTACCAACCTGTATTTACTAATCTAATTAATTAGATGGTTTCTGTTATCATTTCCCTTTACCTGATTGCTGGAGAACTCAAGTCTCCTTTCCCTCGTGGGTTTTGTTTGTGAGTGCTCAGTTTCGCCACGTGCCTTACCTTTGTGAACGGAGTTTATTTCCCTTCTGTCCGTTTTCCCACCGTGTGAGTTGCCTTTTCCTTATCAATCCGGAGGATACGTTTGTATTGGGCTAGCTTTCACTCCTCGTCTGCATGCATGCCAAAACCCATATATTTTCTTCCAGTTGTCATTTCTTTGGACTTCCAAAAAGCATTTCGAAAGCAAGGCAGCTAAGACAGCCTGAGGATGTTTCTAAGGAGACGTCCACGGGTTAGGGAGCGCGGCTGCCCATTCTGTTTGCAGGTGTTGGCGCACCCATTTGTGAATCACACGCGTCATTCCTATCTGGGTCAGCGCGCGGGACTGGAGGGAAGGCAGACAGGCCTATTTATGGGGATGTGCCTCAGGGATTCCCACAACAAAGCTTTTAGCTTCGGTCCTGCAGGCTGTGCCACTTACAGCTTTGCGCTCCGTCCGCGCGGAGCCGTGAGAGGAGGAAACAGATCAGAGGCCTGGCTGTCCAAGTGTGGTTAGCGAGCACTTGGGAGAAAATGAGCTTGCGCCGGAGAACGTGAGAGGATCAGCTCCATTGTGCTTTCCAGATCAGCTCATTTGTACCCTTCAACAGAGACATGAGCTCCAAAGTTAAATTTTAGGCTTGAGTTGTCTGCTGGGATAGTTTATATTGATTAAATGATAACATACACCTGCGTGCACACGTGTGGGTGCTGCCGGCACCCTGCTCTACCCCATCGCCTCCCTGGGTGATCGGGGCGAAGAAACGGAAACCTTTCTTGTTGTACTTGCTCTTTCACATTTGTGCACTTTTTATTTCCTTTCTGACCCATTCATTTTTTTCCACATGGCTATATCTCTTGGGGAATTTTCAATAATTAGAAGTGTAAAAATATTTCTTGCTTAAAACAAATAAATGATTACATAATGGGCATACTTTTTGTGAAGTATACTTTTTCCTCCAGAATAGTGTGTTAAAATGTCTAATGAATTATTATTGAAGCAAAGGATTTCTGTATCTAGTTTGTAGCCGCAATGATCGAATCATTAAATGGTGTGGCCCCAGGTTTATGGAGATAATCTTTTTAATCTTCAAATTCCTCAAAGCTTCCTTGGCCTGGAGGTTGTCACACTTCCTTTTTATTGATCTCTGCATTTCAACTCATACACGTAAAAAATTTTTTCCCACTAATCGCAGGAAAGGGGCAACCCTGTGATATATATGTTTCCTAATTAAAGCTTAAATCTCCTTCTCTGCAATTGCACTTCTGAAATGTTGGAACCACAGAGTGAAATATTTTTAACTTTTTCCATCCATCACACTGATTTTTAGGTTGCTGGTAATGTCAGCCAGAAAAGTATCTGAATTAGGAGCATTTATCATAAAGATTTCTACTATACTTCTTAAATGGGTAAGTTAGTATTAAAGACATCACTGAAATTTATCCCAAAATGTAATTGAATTTGTTTTTATTGATTTTAGGATATAGTTCTTAGTTGTTTAGTTCAGATATGAACCATAGGAAGTAAAGAATGTGGCATAAGTTGGTGTCAGAATAGCAATAATATTTTATAAAGGAACCAGATCTTTTAAGAAAATCAAGCCCTTTGCACAGAGATTCTGTCCATTTGGCATTTTAACAAACAGCCGGTTGGGTAAGCGAGCAAGGACAGCAGTGCTAGGAGAGAACATTTGGAATGTTACATTTGGGCAGAAAATTCTTTATTTCATAAGGTGTTTAAAGATCGCCTACTTGGATATCTAATAGAGTTGGCTGTTCTGCCGCTTTGTGGTTATTTGGGCAAATTTATTTCATTAAAGCTAAAAGTTACTCCTTTAAATAAATTTCACCATGGTATTTTATATTCTTCCCATGAGGAGTTCTGCATTTGTTTTAAATGAAAACAAATTTCAATTCTATTTCTTTTATCTTTTTTGTGTGGTACAAACTCTATGAACCTAGGGCTAATAAAGTGAAGACCACATTTTTTTGGATGAATGAGATTAAAATGATACCACAACAAATGATCAACAAATGTTAGGTGTTAACATGTACCTGGTATTTTGTTCAGCACCTTATAAACATTACACCATTTACAGCACCCATTGGTGCTAGGTATACCATTATTCTTGTGTTAAAGATGTGAAGGTAAAAGCAAAAACAAAAAATGTTAAGTAACTTGGTTAGGCTAAAAATATATCTTGGGGCCTGGCACAGTGGCTATCCCCTGTAATCCCAACACTCTGGGAGGCTGAGCTGGGTGGATCACTTGAGCTCAGGAGTTCAAAACCAGCATGAGCAAAAGCAAGACCCCATCTCTACTAAAAATAGCTAGTAGCCTGTAGTCCCAGCTACTCAGGAGACTGAGGCAATAGGATTGCTCAAGCCCGAGAATTTCAGGTTGCTGTGAGCTAAGATGCTTTGCCACTCTACCCAGTGAAACAGAGTGAGACCCCATCTCAAATATAGACATATGCTTATACTTATACACACACACACACACACACACACACATACTCCTTGGAATTTAGTGTATGCTAAAATATAAATTCTTTGGAAAGATGAAGCTTATTACTTTTCGGTCCTTGCAGTACCTCAAACTAACAGGTTAAATTACTATGTCCTCTATTTTTTGGGGGGAGGGGATTGTTTTTTGTTTTTGCACAAACAAATGGTTAACACCATCCATCCTGAGCAAGAGCCATTGACACTAGAAAAAAAATGATGAAATCTATAAACTCCTAAGTCATGAATTACACCTCTATAATTCTTTGTATTACTCCTCTTGTTTAATAAAGCCAGTCTTTTTCGCACAAAGTCACACTTGAGCCACACTGTAGATCATAATCCCTACCAGTCCCAATGTGGATGCCTAAATGCTTGGCTTTTATGCATAGGAGCAAGGTCAAGTGCAGACTTTCAGCATTTATGGAGAGGTACAGACTGTGAGCTTGCAAATGGGGACTTACATATGAATTTAAGTGGCAGTGTTCCTTGGGCACTTGATGAGGGTGGGTGAGGACCTAGCTTATAGCTAAGAACCTGAGCTCATATCGGGCAAAGAATAGAGGGAGTAATCTTTTTTTTGTTGTTATATATACTTGCCTTGGCAGCCACTGTTTGGAAGTCTTCTTTGTCCCTGTTAATGGGAGAATTTGAAGCCATTCAGGGTGCTGGAGGCTTTGAAGGAATTGAGAGTTATGTTTATTTCTTTGGTAAACTCGCTTGCTAGGTAACATACACTATTATGATTTCATTTTTATCACAGAAAATAATGTTAGTAGTATAGATTTATGTCATAGGATAGGATTTATTATTAGATTACTTCTGTCTTTCTTGTGGAGATGAAGGTTATTGACTTGTAAAAGTGCATAGCTGTATTGGCTTTGAATTAACTGAGGCTCATTGTCCTGTAGGTTGATGGTCATGAACCCCTTTCGAACTAAAAGATTAGTTTTCTTTTCTGACTGATTGCTCTTGCTATCAGGATTCTCCACTTCATGGATTTGTGGCCTCTCGGTAACCATAAGTTTAAAATACAGAAGACAAGAAGTGTTGGCAGAACCTTTAGGATTTTAATGGCCCTTTTCTATTCCTTCGTCTATAGACATCTTGTAATGTCCCAGATCAAACATACCCAGCATGAAAAGCTCTCACAAAGGTTATCACTGTAACTACTGAGTTTTTGCACTAATGTCATTCTCCTTCCACACTAAACTCTTTTCCTTACATCTGCCTGTTGTCATTTAGGAGATACTCACTTAAGGCCTACAATACAACAGGCTTCTGGAGACATGATAGTGACCGAGATGGACAAGATTTCTAGTTTTCAGAGCTCATTTTCTAGTGAGGAGGAGACAAATAATAAACACATAAACATCCAGTAAGCAAGATAATTCCAGATAGTGAAATGGATACAGAATTATATAAGCACAGTGTACATAGAGCATAAGGGGGCCTGGAAAGGGGTTTATTCTAGTCAAGGGAGAACTTTCAGAGAAAGTGGCATCTGATCTAAGATCTGAGCAATGAGAAAGAATCACATGTGGAAATTCTAGAGGAAGAGCTTTCTAGGCAAAGAGATTCTACAATTGCCATGGAAGGTTGTACAGTTGGTGCACTGTAACAAAGGCACCTGGCCAGTGGGAGATGTAGGGGCTGGAATCTCACGCTGTTCTCACAAAACTAGGCTATTAGGTACAGAGCTGTATCCTTTCAGGGAATTAGGGGGACTTTCACTCCATGCCCCCATAAAACCTGTTCCTTTAGCCAAGCCATGTACCCAGGTGGGATAGGGTTTACTAGAAGGAAGATGTGTCTGTGTGTATTGGGGGTGTGTGTGTGATTTTCCTTTTTTTTTTTTTTTTTAATTTAAGCGAAGACAATTTTGTATGTTGGCAGTGGCCTTGAGTAAATTAGGTATGTAAGGTTGGCTTGTTAGGGGAGCAAAAGTAAAGCTAAAATGTCTAGAGTGTAAGAACTAAAGGGAGTATATAGTACAAGGTCAGGTTAAAGATGCGGGCAGGGGCCAGGCCATGTAGGGTTTCCTGAGTTTGGTTTATATTCTAAGTACAAAGAGGCAGTGTCTTAATTGGGGGATGGTATAATTATAACTATAGTTTGAAAAGATTACTCTGACATATGAAATAGACAAAAGAACGTGCCAAGACAAAAATTATTTCCGCATTATTCCATCCCCTCATATACTCCCAACCATCCTGGCCTGGACGATTTCTGGTCCTGACACTAAGTGCCTTGACTTTTCCACTAATAAAATAGCTCATCATTAGAATTCTGTAGTGCTCCATGTCAAAAAAAAAAAAAAATGCAAAGACTCTATATTCAAGAAACATCCATTTCCCACCTTTCCCACTTATCACCTGTGCACATGGCTCCTTTGACAGCCATATTCTGATTCCATGGAATGAAGGAAATGAATGGAGGCTGCTTTTTTCAGGAGAACTGGCCTTTAATAAATTCAGGCCTGAGAGAAGGTGGTAGGTATGACCATAATCTGAACAAGTTTACTTCCAGGTCTGCGTTTATATTCGATTGTAAAATGAATAACACGAGACATTGTTGAGACTAGCCTATAATAATGTTTTCCAATATGATTACACTTGTAAGGGAATGTTGAGAAGCTTCTTTTCAAAACATAACAGGTTGGCCAACTGGTGTACCTTGTGTTCCGAAGCACCAAAGCCATCAGTGAAGCCTGACATAGAGCAAATACACAGTCATAGCCAAAATGAAACAGGATTAAATCCATTTGGGAAGTTTATTTTGTGAAAAGTACTGCTTAGGTTGTAGGACTTAGGGAAGGTGAAATAAGACATAGGGTATTTTAGGTTTAACAACAGGACAGAAGATTTTAAATATCTGCTCTTAGTCGGGAGAGATGGAAATGGAATACAAGGAAAACAAAACAAAAATAAACATGTATTGAATTCAGTGAGTCCTAATTCCTCTTCTACTCGTCCTTTCCTTTTTCCCTAACTATATGACAAAAGCTCTGTCCTAATAAAGCAGTTCTGTTTAAGGATTAGTTCCACATTCACACAGGGAAGGTGATAGCATAGACAGGCCTATGTTCAAACTTTTAATGGCTCCCTGCCCCTCTCCCACCTTCACCTCTCAAGATTTGGAGAGGTAAGAAACAAATAGATCAAATAGACTAAACAGTGTAATAGCCCTGCACAACCTACATAAGAGAAAGGACCCAGACTGGGTCCTCCAAAGTGAACAGATGCGGCTGGTTAATGCAGTTGCCCTGACCAAGTGATTAAGGGAATTAAAGCTGGCACGTTTCATTACCCTGAGTATCCTCACACACACTCTTCTTTCCAGATACAATGCTGCTTAAAGTCTAAGAGTTATCATCGAAGACCAGGGCAAAACCAAACACCATCAATCCCAGAAGTGACATTTCACCTTTTGCCCTAAATAAATGCATTTGTGAATTTAGGAAGCTTCTGGTGTGTCTGCCTAAATTAATCCCCTTTTAAAAGGGTACATAGAAACGGTTGTCATTTTGCTTTATGATTCAGCTGCCTGTTAAAAGGTTCTAAAAAATTTATATAAACCATCATGCAAACCTGTTCTCTAGCTTTAACATGCGGCTTCCTGGAGCATAGTTTACTATTACTCATCGATATAAAATGTGTATGTCATTTAGATGCTTTTCTACCACTTACTAGGTTCTCAATTAAAATTTTTAATTAAAGAGTGACTATGAAAATGAATGACTAATTTATCTTTTTAGTTTTTGTTATATTTTGAAAATCCAAATAGTTTGGGTTATTTCAGTGGTTAAACAAGCAGATTTTTTTTCCCCCTTCAAAATGCTACTCTCTCAAAAATGTGATGGAAGTGTAGGGAACGTAGTAATTTGGTTTTAGTTATATCTTTGCAGAGGGAAACATTTATGATCATTTTTAGATTTAAGTAGGGGTAGTAAAAATTCTTTGCATAATGATATTTTAGCTTGCTGGTGTTTGGCTGAGGTTGCAACCTGGAAATCACCTTTTAAACATAGGCCTTTTTCCACACAGCATATGGGACTTCATTAACATTGCATGAGAATATGTTCTGTGATGTGCTTACTATATATCCATATACTTCCCAGGTAATTGGATAGTTTTCCTATTAGTGAATTATTTATGAAATAAACTTGAAAAAATTTACTCATTACTTGAAAAATTGTTAGAATACATGATTTCTGTAAAATATTTATGAATTTCAGTTTGTTCACCTGACATTTTGCCATTTCATGGTGACTGTGTTTCATGGTAAGGATATCAGTACGATGCATCATGCAGTGATTGGAAATGGGCACATCAGGTCATGGTACAAGGACAAGACAAAAATATTTTTCTTTCATTTGAATAGACTGCCACTGCTTTTCTGGACTGCGATATTAAATTGTCACAGTAGTAACTCAAATTACACCAAAGCTGTTTATTTTTCTTTCTCTCTTATACCAATTTCCTTTTCCCTTTTCTGCCTTGAGTAATCCTCAGAGGTCCACAAAGGGAGGAGAACTTCAGTGTTGAAAGAGGGAGGAAGGCTTCCTGTCTCCCGTACCTATCTGAAAAATCACTAGTGTACACTGTTGATCACATTGACTGGTTCCATTGCCCATGCTATTCTATGTAATTTGTGTTTCTGAGTATAATAGAAGGTAAGACCCAAACCATAAAAATCTCTGATTATGTGAATAAACCAAAAATGAATATAAGAATTGGGTGGTGCGTGTGGCTCAAAGGAGTAGGGCACCAGCCCCATATACCGGAGGTGGCGAGTTCAAACTCAGCTATGGCCAAAACCTGAAAATAAAAAAATAAAAAAGAATGCAGGGATTGGCTGTATATTAGCAAGCAATAGTTTTGCTCCTCTCTAACTTCCAGGTTGAATAAACCTGAGCTAGTTCTTGCCTGATTGAATAAAGAAAATGGGATGTACATAGTGGAATATTATTCAGCCTGAAAAGGAAAGGGGATTCTGCAGTATGTGACACGTTGGGATGAACCGTGAGGGCGTCACGCGGAGTGTAACAAGCCAGGCACAGAAAGCACAGGCTGGTTCACTTTAGTCATTCTATTCATTCTGTCCTAATCTCAGTGTCAGTTTTTCCTCAGATAGTTTTCCTTACTTAGAAAAGAGTTAGAAAATGACTCCAAGGTTGTCTGGAGCCAAACGTTTCTTGTTTATTTTTGATGGTAGAGAGAGAAACTGGGTCCCTGTGAATCTCTGGAGAAAGGGAGAATTCTCCGAGAAACCTCTAGCAATGCTTTATTCAAATCACATCAGTCATTGCTGAACTCCTGCCTATTTTGAAACCAACCACCTATAAAAGGAAAGGGAATTCCTGTAAATTGATACAAATCAGAGATCATTCCCAAAGGTGGGATGGAATTAGTTTTCCCCTCTCATTTCCTTGCAGTTTACAGAAGGGATGACTGAGTGCAGGTGAGACTCCGGGAAAGAGAAAATCATCACCCACAGGAAGGAGAAGGGACTAGGTAGTCGAGTTAAGGCCTAGGACTGCTTAATAATGGTGATCATTCAGCTTAAAGCCAGGTCTTTTTCCAGAAGCTCTTGTGATAAATAACAGTACTTATTTATGAGAATGTAGTTTCAAGAAAACTTTCGAAATGGTCTTTGTAACCTTGAACAAGTGTTTCTCTGCTGGCCTCAGTGGCCCTGTGCATACATAGAAGGAGTGAATTAAGTATTTCAGGCTTGCGAGCTGCAAGGTCATCATCACAATTAACCACTCCTCTTTGCCATTGTGTCAGGAAGAGCAGCCATGGAGGATGCGTACACAGACAGCAGCAGCTCTGTTCCGAGAAAGTGTATTTACAACACATGTGGTGGTCCAGGGCTGTAGCTCGCCGACTCCTGAACTAAAGGATCTCCAGGCTCTTGAGTATACACAGTAGAAATTTTAATATGCGTTTCAACCAGGAAGGTTATTCTAGCTGAACTTCTATATTTGACATGCCATAGATGTAAGTGATATTAAAATTCACAATTATCAAACCTTTATTGGCTATTTCCTAGTATGAGATTTTAAAATTTATTCTCTATGATATCAATACATAAAGGAACCTTGTCGTATTTTGTGGTGCCACAGCATTCTCAAATCCTTTTATCCCAGGTTGATATGACAGTTACTTGTAAAAGTAACATTCTTGTCTTCACTGGCATGCTAACTTGTTAGAGATGACAAACAATGAAATAAAAGCAGGGAAAAGGGGCTAGAAAACTGTGGAAGCAGCCCTTAACCATTTGTCAACATACAATTATCGGGTGTCATTTGTCTTTAATAAAATAATTACTGGTGGAAAATAACACTGCATAGTCTCTTAAAGTTCTTAATCTTCTTCATAGCATATTCTTTCTTTAATTATAAAATGTGCAGGTAAATTAAAGGTACATCAAGCTACTCAATCACCTTCGTTAACCTTAAATGAGCTACACTGAGTATGAGACTTGTACAGTCAATTTCCCTTGAAATATTATATCACAATTCTTGTTTCTCCAAAAGTAAAATAAATCAGTTTAAGTATTTCATCGCCATGGGTCAATGTTAAACCCATAACTAAGAGGCAGGCACTCAGCCTCATGATTTAGACAATAAAACTAATTAACAGAAAGCTTCATAGTTGAAAGTCATCTTAGCTATTTCTTTTTTTCATTACAGTTTAAAACAAAACAAACAACATAAACCATACATCCTATTTGAGTCATAGATTGAAGAAATTGATGAAGGTTTATTATGACCATGATGTATTCCTTTGTTTCCACTAAGAACACTAAGTCCTGAGAAATACAGATTTTAATTGTAGGAATGTGGGCAGGTAATGCCTTGTTCATGTGTCCACATGTGGAAAAATAAAAATTAACAGATGAGGGTGTGAGTATTCTGCCTCTATCTAATCTCTGCTTCTCCACTTGCCCTTTAGTGCCATGGAAATATTTTGGAAAAAAATACTCAGAGCATTTAAGGTAAGGAAAGTGAAAAAAAATTTAAAGATGATCTGAACTTTTCAAGAGGGCAAGTAGGTGGCTTAGGTCTGGGAGACATTTAATGGTGAAAAAAGTCAATCAAGCTGAGCTTTCCTGAGTGAGAAAAGGCAATTCTGTTCTTGCAGCTTCAATTCTTATATTTGTAAAGTTGAACAAATAATACTTTGCCTCGTTGCCTCCGAGGCTTGTTAAAACCAAATGAGATAATACATGAAAATGCTTTGTTATCTAATGTGCCTACATGGAAATGAGAGACTTTAAGAAAATCTTGCCCAAAGTTGAATCCTTATGAAGTCTGGTCTGCACACTTATTTGTAAGCCCTGCTTTAGTATTTTTTAGTTAGCTGCATTACTGATTCATCTCTTAACTTGGATTTGTTTTGCCTAAATTCCCCAAATCTGAGATTTAGATTAAAGTATATTCTCTTTTATTTATCTATCCATCCATCTATCCATTGATTTACTTAATATTTTCTGCTTCGTAGAGGTGTTAGGGAAATTTCCAAACCGGAGCAGTGATTGAGCTACCTTGGTGGATATTTCCAGATAGAGAAGGATATTCCAGACTGGGAAATTGGTATAAGCAAGGTCAAAAAAGAATATATTTTGCAAATTGTCTGGTGAGGTTAGATTACTGAGTAGGATGCCAAAGTGGGCTGGTGACGTTGGTTCTGAAGAAATTGTGAAAGCCTCTGCTTGGTAATTTGGACTTTTTCATGGAAGGAACAAATAGCACAAATTCTAAAAATATAGACAACTTATATGACGATTTGGAGGCTTTCAAGCCCTCAACTTAGGGTAAATTACTTTAAAAAGCTTGCTTTCCTTAAGAAAAATAATTCTATTAAGGGCCAAGAGTAAGCAAAGAATTTACCCATTTCTAGTCTTTACCATTTCTTTTGGGGATGGGGGCTAATGCAGGTTGAGGAAAAAAATGAATGAAGGGAAATGAAGGAAAATAATAAACTATGGAAGAGTATAAAAAAGATATTTCCTACTTCTATACTTTACATAGATCCAGCCCTGTGCCCTGAAAGGAAAAATACTCATTTAGTATGTATGAAAGTTCATTTTCTTCTGGCCCATCCTGTCTTGCCACCATATATGTAACACATTTTCTGTGGGGAAATCATTCCATTTTGGAAGATAACATATTTGTGAGTATGTTGGCCACTTTTGGCCACTTTGAGGTCAGGAGGAATTTTACTCTCTGCATCAAAAGACCTCTGTGAGTCAACATTCTTGGTGTTTCAGGGCTCAAATGATCAAAAATCCTTTTGAGCCTGGGTGTGGTAGCTCATACTTCTAATTCTAGCACTCTGAGAAGCTCAGACAGGTTGACGGCTTGAGCTCAGGAGTTCCAGACCAGCCTGATTAACAGTGAGAACCTGTCTCTACCAAAAGTAGAAAAATTAGACAGGCTTGGTGACCCAGATCTGTAGTCCCAGCTACTCGGGAGTCTACCCAGGGTGACCGACACTCTACCCCGGGGGACCAAGTGAGACTCTGTCTCAAATAATAATAATAATTATTATTATTATAATTTTGGAAGTAACAGAATATTAAGAATGCTAGGAAGAAACTTGGAAGTTTTGTTTTCCAAGATTTTTCCCAATGCTTTTTCCTCTTATTTTACAGCTGATAAGAGAGAAATGTGCAGATATGGAAAATCTTTTTGGAAGTAACAAAGTCGTAAGAATACTAGAAGAAACTTGAAAAAGTTTCCTTCTTCAAGTTTTGTCCAGTGCTTTTTCCTCTTCTCATATTTTGTAGAGGATAAAAGAGAGATTTGCAGATTGCATTCCCTGGGTGTGTTTGATCTGCCCAGGCATTCTTTAGCCTGGGACCATAAGTATTCTATGCCCCACTGGGTAGGACAAACCAAGTCTTAGGGAACCTCTCTAAAATGAAGTGAAAGGTTGTCCTAGTCATTTCATCCCTTTGGAACTGAATTTCTTCTCTGTAAAATAAAGAGTTTAGATCAATGGGTCACAAGAGGCCTCTCTGTGTAACTGACCAAGTCTTCCTCTTGGAGGCGGCATATCTTTGCTGATTTGAGTTGCAGGCCAAGTGAATTACCTACCATGTCTATTTGTTGTTACTAGAGTTTGCCCATGGCTTGTTTCTCAGGAAAGCACTCCAGAAAGAAATGAAAAATCGGTATCTCATGTCTTTAGTATGCCTTATACATTGCATAAAGTGGACTTTTCTGTAAAGAGATGTTAAAGGAATAGAGAAAACTCATGGAAGGGGACCTAACTTTCTTCCTACTTTAAAGGGAAAAAGTGGCCTCTGCCTCATAACCTTTCCATAGAGTAAGACAGGCACGTGGGTTGCTATGAAGAAGTCAGGAAAAAATGACCTTCTTTGATTTGAGGGAAGTAATTATATACTGAGTTAAATTTACTCAAATGATTACTGCAGAACCAAAATACTACTGTACAGGAAATTAATTGTAAAAATTTAAAATGCTATAAAGAGCTATGTTAATTTAATTTCCCATTACTTTGTAGAATGCACAGAACATAAAATTCACAGAAGAAATCATAAAGCCAGTGCTATACTTTATTCTTCTGACTGGGAGGCTACTCTCTCACCTTCATGTTACACTGTTTTTAAAGAAGAGATTATCTAGAAGAAGCATTTTTTTTGTCCATGAGCATAAAGGGGACAACACAGACTAGACCATTATGTTGCTCTTTAGTATCTAGTAAACCTTTGTTCATGAACCTAAATCTGAACCCAACTTCTCTGTTTGAACTTTCTGCAAAATGGATGGATATTGCCTAGAGTTGCTTATCTTTGAGAGGCTTTTATTCACTGATTTTAGCTCTCTGTTGAAAGATCATAGCATAAAAAGGCTCTGGGTCAGAATTTTCAGTTCTGCCATCTACTTGCTGTATGACCGTAGGCAAAATGTTTAATTTCTCTGTGCTCCAGTACTTCATCTGGAAAAGGAGAGTAATGGTGGCACTAACAATTCATAGAAATGAAAAGATCAAGTAATTTAATGCATGCAAAGTGCTCAGAACGAGACCTGGCATATAGTAGATACTTCATGAATGCTAATTATTATTGTTGTTGTTTTGTCTGTGATCATATTATCAAAATTATCTTATACTATGGAAATTCAGTTAAGTTTATGTTCTTCAAAACCCATACACTGGGGTCTTCATGAATCTCCATTTTATCTGTTCTTGAGCTAATCTCTGTGGATCTTCTATCAAAGACGGAGAAGAGGAAGTTCTTGCATTCAAGGAATCTTAACATCTACCTGCTAAAAAAAGAAACCAAAGAAACAGATACGCAGTAAATGAACAACAAACTCTAATAGGGTGGTTCAAATTGAGTACTCACATGTGGAGTATTGGAAAGTGGTTAAAATGAAATGGAGAATATTAACTTGCATTAGTAATTTCTTGAATTATGCTTGGCTTAATTTATAAAGAGTATTGCTCACATTATACCTGTCATAGATGAGAAAGTCATATCCCAGTGAATGTAATCCTTTTATTGGAGGGTTATTTGAAAATCTTTAGAGATTCAGAGAAATTAAATGTGATATTAATACTACAAACTCACTATCTGAATGTAAACATGTAGATAATTATCAAAGGCAAAATGCACCAAATAAAAATGTCATTCCTTTGTCCCTGTATCCCTAAAGGATGACTGTTTATATTTACATGGTTGACCAGAATGGCTGTAGAATCAGAGTCAAGGAACTAATCATCTCTCTTATAAGAACTCCCTGTTATCTTTTCAGCTTTGTATACTTCCAAGCCAACGTGTTCTTTGAGAATGCTTTTATATGTCCAAAATAGAAGTTGTAATATGAAACTGTCCAAGTTATTATTAGGGAGTAAATGAGCACATATTACTATAAATCTGTAAGACTAGATTCAGCTACATTTTTCTGCTCTACTGTTGGGACAGAAAACAGAATTTCCATAGTGACTTATTCTCTGGTTAACACTTTCGTTATAAAAGCCAAATTATTCAAGAAGTCTTGCTGATGGGAAATACCATTATCAAATAAATATATATTTATGTATTGAATTCTAATGACATTCACAAGTCTGTCATTTTACTCAAAGAAAACATATTTAGATACATTTTAGTATGTCTGTGTTTCAAATGAAGGTACTAGGCTATTCACATAAAAAAACAAGCAATCAAATTAGCCTTAAGAACAGAGATTTACCAAAAATGAAAGGGAATTCTCTAATTATTTCTTCTGGATTTAGTCTTCAGCTCTATGACTTTAGAAAAATTGTCTTAAAATTTTAGTGCCCTATTAGAAAATTAAAGTGTTGTGGTTAAAATTTGTTGCTGAAGATGAGACATGCATTCTTTTCTTTGTTAGGTACTGAAGTTCCCCCATTTGCTGGTCACAGTTCTAACACTGCAGATAGAGTAGTGGGTGGTAGAGACATGTTCTCTCTTCTTCTGGAGCTTGCATTGTAGTGAGAGAGACCAAAGGTAAGCAATACACAAGAGGTTTTCAGGCAGTGTCAGGGGTCATGGAGAAAATAAAATTTGGATGGGAGTGAGAGGCACCAAGGGTTAGGGCTAGTGACACTATTTTATATTGGGGAGTCAGTTTGGATTGGGAGATGTTGGTAATAGAATGGAGCCACACTTGGAAGGATTTGCATTAGGAGCTTTGCAGGCAGAAATAACCTGTATAAAAGCCCAAAAGTGGAACTAGTTTAGTCAGTTCAAGGAAATGAAAAAAAAGCCACTGAGACTGCATGCTGGCAAACCAGAGGTAGATGAAGCTGAGAGGTAAGCAGACTAGATCACAAGTGGCATCCAGGCACGTATTACTTTCAACCTAGTACTCCAGATTTATCCATTCCCAACACCCAATCACAATCTGTTATTTCCTCTTTCAAAATTCTTCAACATCCCCCATGACCTGCAGAATGAAGCACCGTCTCTTTAGTCACCCAGCTGCATATTAAAATCACTAGAACATTATAAAAAAATATGAGTGCTCAGGTCTTACCCAAAACTGATTAAACTGTAGACTTGTAATGGATATTTTTATCAAGCTTCCAGTTGATTCTAAGGCACAACCAAAGTTGAGAAACCTATGTCTGTACAATCCCATAGAAATATAATACAAGCTACATGTATTTCAGTGGCCACATTAAAAAAGTAAAATGAAACAGGTAAAGTTAATTTTAGTGATATATTTTGTTGAACCCAACAAATCCAAGACATCAACATTTCAGCATGTAATCTGTATAAAATTATTTTAAATATTTTACATTCTTTTTTTCTTTTGAAATCTTTGGAATCCAATGTGTATTTCACTACTACAGCACATTTCCATTCTGACACTAGAATTGAGAAATTCTATTCTCAATTTATATTTGGACTTTATAAAACTTAATAGTTGAAAAGGTAGATTCCCATGTCCAAGTTGTTCATCACATACTTAAAAGTTTTCCAATAATTATAAACTTCCATCATTTGAAAATGTAATTCTAAATTAGTTAAAATCAGTAGGATCTCTATAAGATGACTACCCAAGGACTATGACAAACTGGTCAACATACAGAGGTGGTCAACTTAAGGAACTAGACCAAATGTACTGATATGTGCATGTGGTGTATGTCTGGTTTATGAAAATCAGGTCAACTTAAGGAGGTGGTCAATGAAAGAAGGTGTTCAACACCAGAGGTTCTGCTGTATATAAAATTGAATGCTAAGTTCATTAGTCACATTAGCCATGTTCAGGAGGTCACTAGTCTTATGAAGCTGGTGCCTACCCTACTGGATAGTGAGGTGCTGGACTGTTAATCCAGCCTACTTTCTGGTATCACAGGGTCTTGGAATACAAAAACAAAAACAAAACTTGAGTTTTGTACTCAGACATTAATCCCGTTAATCCCAACTCTCTGCTACCAGATTATAGATTGATTAACATTGTCCAGTCTTATTTTTCCCATCTACAAATGAGGAATAATTTGGTTACCATATTATCAGTAGAATGAAATATAAAAACATAGGTGAAGTACTTAGGACAGTATGTACTTACAGAATCGGCTTTTAGTTAGTTAGATCTGTCCGTTCCACACCATTATACCAATCCCACACCTAACCCTTTAACTCAGTTGCATTTCTATTTAAGAAAAATAATAAAATTAAAAGAGCAAAGGCTTTCCCATCATACAGCTTTGGTTATGATCATCATTCTAAATATCCTTCATCTTGATTCTTTCTTCCCTTCTTGGTCATCTTTGTTCATGAACCCCTCACAAAACAAGATGATATGAATATACAGTAGAAGCTCTGCAAGTTGACCACCCAAAGGACCATAACAAACTGGGTAACACACGGAGGAGGTCAGCATAAGGAACTAATGTGTACATGTGGTGCATGTCCAGTTTATGAAAATTAGGGCAACTTAAGGAAGTGGTCAATGTGAGGTGGTCCACTATGAAGGTTCTACTATATTAATATACATTTTAGGATACTTTACTTTTGGCAGTGATTACGTGTATTTTGTATATTCTTAATCTGAGTCAGTCAGTAGTTGCACACTGGTAGGCTACAAGCCAAATCTGGCTTCAAATCACCAGTGTTGTGTTGGTCTATATAGGTTTCAAACATTGACTGCTAGCATGTAAGAATCAAATAGATATACATGAAATTTCAATTTGCAGCTCTTTGTGAAAACAGTGCAAAGGATTGCAAGGCCAGCTTGCATTTCTCTCCAAGGATAGTATGCTGAGCTGACTCAAAGCTTTCCTTTTTACAGTCAACATGTTTTCTTCAGGTATCCAGTCATCACCCTTCCTTCTTGCCTTCTCTGATTCTGAAGCTGAATGACTGTTGCTGTTTATCATCACTGCTATACTACCAATCTTATTATACCTGATACTTTTGGGGGGGTGGGAGAATTATGGATAAAGGCTGAAGGAATACTGAGGAGCTTGATAGAAAATCCTAGATTGCATGGTGGAGATAGTTAGTGGAAATATAGATGTTAAGGGTGTTTCTGATGAGATATCAGAAGGAAATGAGGAACATGTTATTGGAAACTGGAAAAAAAAGGTAAACCTTATTAAAAGTGGCAGCAATTGGCTGAACTGTGTCCTGCTTTGGAAAGCAGAACTTATAAGATATGAACATGGAAATTTAGCTGCCGACATTTCTGAGCAAAATGAGTGCTGAAGGTACTGCCTGGTTTGCTTATTATAAAATTCAAAAGTAGAGGGGTAAATTGAGGAAGCCAAAATGATCCAGAACATGATGCTCTTGCAGGTTCTTAGCCTGTCCATACTGCAAAAGATGTTTAATTAGGAAATCCAGTGTCAAGAAGGCCTATTCTAAAGATGACAGCTTTGTGCTAAAGAAATTAGACATGTGACTCCTGAATCCAAGCAGCAACCATTTTAACAGAATCCAAGAATAGAGATTAGGGTATTCAGGAATGTCCGTAGAGGACCCACCTCTCTTGGTGTAAATTCCTTTGACATATGTGTGTAGGCTCACACGATATCTGAGAATATTACATAAGCAAAAACATGAGCTTCCTTTTCTTAGAAAAGGAAAGGAATTTGTCAGACTCCTAAAATTCTACAGGCAGGAAATGGGCTTAGCTATTTAGCTGCAAATACATGAAATTCCCCCTCCCCCTCGCCCCCCCGTAGAGACAGAGTCTCACTTTATCGCCCTCAGTAGAGTGCTGTGGTGTCTCACAGCTCGCAGCAACCTCCAACTCCTGGGCTTAGGCGATTCTCTTGCCTCAGCCTCCCGAGTAGCTGGGACTACAGGTGCCCACCACAACGCCTGGCTATTTTTCTGATTTTGCAGTTCAGCCCAGGGGCCGGGTTTGAACCCACCACCTTCGGTATATGGGACTGGCGCCCTACTCGATGAGCCACAGGCGCCGCCCTGCAAATGTTTTCTATTCAAGAAAAAAGAATAATTCAGAGGACAAAATTGCTGTTGGCCCAGAGGCAGAGGACAATGGAGCTACCCTATTCCTGCTACTTTTTACCTCTCTGATCAGCATATGCCAATGAATTTGTGACTTCTGTTCTATCTGCCCTCTGCAACCCCATGTACCCTCTTCATCTCTCCAAAAGGAGCTCATGTCTTTATCATGCACAGACATTAAATCATTTCCATCTGATTCTCACTGCTGACTGTAGACTTTTGGAGATGGAGCTTGTATGCTTTATTTAATGTATGGATATCTTGAAATGCATGTCTTTTGACTTATAAATGTGTGGAAGTTTTTCACTTTTGGTAAAACACTACACTGCATGATCTTTAAATCCAGATGATAAACCACATTTGCATCAATTCCAAACAGGATTTTTGGAGGATGGTAGTAATATAGTGAATACTTGAAGCAGGGCCCATTCATTTTTTTTTTTTGTTTTAGATTAGTCAACATTTTGGTGATAATGTATGATTATATCTAAGATGCTAGCAAAGCCCCCAGGAAGTAAAAGAATAGATATCACTTATCAACTTATGTCATTGGAATAAGACCTTAAAAGTAGGAGTTTCCATGTTGTTTGGTCCTTACAGAGTATTGGAAGAATCTCAAATTTCTGTATCCTCATTGAAAAACTTTAAAATACGATATTAAATTTTATCCTTTGTAACCTAGAGTTGTAGTCAGATATATAATGAGTTGGGGTCTATTTGGGAAGGGGAATTTGAATTACTGAGAAATTATTTTGCATTTTCAAATTTTGAGAGTTTTTTTTTATTAGAAATGCCAACAGAGATCATTAAGCTCAAGTTTCTCACTTAATGTTTTGGGATATGGTCTGGGGAATGTTCACTGGCTTATCCCAGTTCACCAAGCTAGAAAAGTGATGGAATTTCTATTTGTGTTCAAATATTCTTTCTCCCGGTAAAGCTCTGGACATGCTTATCTATTAGGACTTACTTCATATCTAAAATTATATTGGGATCATACAGATAATTGTCTTTAATTTAAAAAAATGATAAGTAATATAGGTTATTTCAAAAAATTATGCCATTAGTATAGATCATCTTGTGCGTTTTTTTTTTTTTTAGAAAAAGTGCTTTGCTTTGGAAGAAAATTCAAACTAAAAATATATTTATTGATTTTTTTCCTGATTATAATGCATGATTATTTCAATTTGATTTAAAAGATTCAGAAGCATATAAAGAAGAATGTAAATATCATCTTAAATCTAACATGCAAGGATTAGCGATGTTAATGCTTTGGTGCATATTGTCCCAGACATCCATATGGAATTTTACATAAATGGGATCACATATTTATATTTTAAACATCTTTTTTCTCCTTCTCATTTATAGAAACTTACCATCATTCCCATGAATATTGATGAATGTAAATTTTTATGGTAGTGCAAGAATGTCTTAGAATAAATACATTATGATTTATTTTATCAATATGAAATTTACGTGGTTTGTAATTTTTTATTAGACATAAAATGAACATCCTTATTCATTTATAATACTTTTAGACAACTCTCTAATTATTTTCTTAAAACGTATCCCTAGTACTGGAATTAATGGATCTGAAGGGATACATACACATTATGTATTTTGTACTATAAATATTCTCTTTACTGAGTTATTAGTAAGTAGGACATTTAGTGTTGATTTTCCTGTGTCTTTACCAACAAGTTTTTATTCTTTGCCAACCTACTTTAAAAAATATATCCCTCTGATTTTTGTAGCTTTGATTAATATTTCTTTTCTAAATTTCTTTTTCCCATTTTTGTATGTGGGTGTTTGTATTTTTCTTATAAATGCATAAGAACTCAATATATTAGATCTATTAAATAATATAGGTATATACAGTACATGTACATATTTGTATATATAGCATGTAGACATATTTACATATACTATATATGAGTACATTTCTTTTATGTACTTTCTCCTTATAAAATGAAATAGAATTTAGAGGGTCACTTTATTAAAGTAACAAAACTCTAATTTTGTTTTATCTGTGAAGTGATCAGTAACATCTGTGCTAAGCTGTCTGAGCTCTGCCAGGAATGAGGCTATGTGATTTAAGCTTTTGTTCTTATTCTTTCTGGATATAAATTTTATAACTTATTAGATGAAGGAGTTATAAGGAATTATTTATAAGGTTCCTTCCAGGTCTAAAATTCTTTAAATCTGTTTTTGTTGTATTAGAAGTTTTTGTGCCATCACCAAAGCTTTGAAAAACATTACTTAAACTTCTTAGTAGTAGGACATGAAATTTTACATTGCCGTGGTCTAATTTGATCCGATGAGCAGAACTGTGCTTAATTTTGGTCTTCATTTTCTTTTTTTCCAAGCCAGCCAAGTCACTTTACCTTATGGTTTCTACGTGTTGGGGGTTTGTGGTCATAGGATTAGCTCCCCAGTGAGTAAATCTCCTTGTTACATTGTACATTTCAATATAGGAAGCTGAGCTGAAGGCTCCTTCTTCCCTGATACTCCATCAAACGATACAGGTCCCAGACCTTTGTCAGTGCTCCATGCCATAAACATAGCAAGCACATCATTTTCTTTATAAAATGCAATGAAGAACAACTACAATTTTTTAATGATTCCTTTGGCCTCTAATGAGCCGAAGGATAGTAAATGGATACTACAGTTTATCTGAAACGTTTTAGAAGGGCCGAAAGGATGTAGCCCACCATCACCGCTCTTTTCAATGTCTGCCCTTTCTCTTCACATCTCCCTTTAGCACTAAGATATACAGGAGCCAGCAGGAGCTCCCAAACCTGGCTCTGGCGCTTTCTGGGCCATGGGCCGTCACTTATCAACTCTCTAAGTCTCAGTTTCCTCACTGTGATATCATAACTCATCTCTAATATCAGAATAACATTAACTCCTTCCTCGGGGGATGTTGTCAGGGGCAACTGAGATGTGAATACTTACTGCCATTGGTCCACAGCTCTGTGCCATGGGCCGTGGTCAGGGTCTGGAATAGTTCTCACACACTTGCGCACTCAACACCTAACTGGTCTTCAGGGGATGATAGTTTATTATTTTCACAACCATCTTGCATGGTTGAAAAAGATGAAAGCTCTTATTGTGTTTGTGTAACAGTTTTCATTTCTGGGGAATATAAAATGGGTGCTCAGTGGGGTGCTGGCCGGGCAGCCGTGACCACCTGCATGCTCCCTTCAGCCAGCACAGGAACCTTCAGCCCAGCAAAATCACAACCACCTGAATCTCATGCTCTTCTGATTTTGATGGCAATAGGTGTTAATTTCTCAAAAACAAGTTAAATCTATGACCGTCAAGGGTTGACTGAACATCCTAGCGAATCTTTAACAATTTCCTAATCCTCCATCCAATAGTAACTGCACAACCGATTCCTTTTCCCTACTCAGTATCGTGTTTTTCTTTCTGGGCTCTTTCCTTCTTCCCTGTCCACCTGCTCATCATTCACACATCCCCTTGGCCAGTAGCTACAGGCTGGAGGCTGATTTGATGCGTGGAGTTTTTTAAAACATGTTTTAAATATTTATAATAGTTTAAATGTTGGGAGTTTCAAATAAAATAAAACCCAAATTTCTGACATTATTAGTTCTGTCTTTTCTTGAAAAAAGGGAGAGGTGGAAATGACAGCTCAGACTCACGTTCCCCCACCCCTGCAGTTGTTGGGGAGCCCCTGTGAGGGATCCTGCCTAATGTTAGCTCCAGTGCTTTCTCTCTGTTTTAGTTACCCGGCTTCATTTTTTGTTACTCATCTTGCCCCTAAAGACATGTCTAGTGTGGATTTGCTCTTTTTCATTTGGTTTCCATTTTCTTACTTCTCTCTTGCGCTTTTCTCCTGCCTTTCCCACATTCAGGGGCTTCTCCTGTGTGCACCTTCACTGCTTCTCCCACTTCGGTCTCTATAGTAGCAGGAGCGCAGGGTAGTAGGAAGTGCAGGGTTGACCAGCAGGTGGCAAGAGTTGTGAGGACAGGAGAGAAGGTTCTTTGTGGGAAGAGGTGGCACCTCCTCCCTACATGTGATCACAGCTAATGCCTGCCAGCTACCTCTTATTTCAACCTCTTCCTTCCTCTTGCAGAGACCATCACTTCCTACAGGATGTATTGGGCTGTTACAGGATGTGAGAACACAGGGTCTTCATCTGGTTCCATCTAGCCATCTAATCACATGCCTACCCCCCGTAGGCTCTGCATTAGAATCACCTAAGAAGTTGTTGGCCATACGGCATCCTGGTATCACGCCTGGCAATCTGAATCAGTGGCATTGGAACAGGATCTGTGAACACCGGGTTTTTAGAAATGACAGGTATTCTGAGGAGCTGGTCCCCAGGAAGGCATTTGGAAATCAATAAACTATGGGAAAACAGAAACCCAGACAAGGGGCAAGATTGTCTAAAAGGCTCATTCTACAGGATAATTCTTTTTTTTTTTTTTTTTAATTGAGACAGAGTCTTTCTTACTTTGTTGCCCTCAGTAGACTGCCACGGTGTCACAGCTCACAGCAACCTCCAACTCTTGGGCTTAAGTGATTCTCTTGCCTTAGCCTCTTGAGCAGCGGGGACTACAGGTGCCCACACAATGCCCGGCTATTTTTTTTTTGTTTTTAGCTGGCTGGGGCTGGGTTTGAACCCACCAGCCCTGGTGCATATGGCCAGCGCCCTACCCACTGAGCTACATGCACCACCCTCTACAGAATAATTCTTAAGGCCTACATCCAAGAAAGCCACTTCGATAAACATACATTAGAAGTACTGGACAGTGGGCAGCGCCTGTGGCTCAGTGAGTAGGGCGCTGGCCCCATATACCGAGGGTGACATGTTCAAACCTGGCCCTGGCTGAACTGCAACAAAAAATAGCCAGGTGTTGTGGTGGGTGCCTGTACTCGGGAGGCTGAGGCAAGAGAATCACCTAAGCCCAAGAGCTGGAGGTTGCTGTGAGCTGTGACGCTACAGTACTCCACCCAGGGCGATAGAGTGAGTCTCTGTCTCTACAAAAAAAACAAAAAGAAAAAGAAGTAAAGAGCTGGAGGTTGCTGTGAGCTGTGACACCACAGCACTCTACCCAGGGCGATAGAGTGAGTCTCTGTCTCTACAAAAAAAAGAAAAAGAAGTACTGGAAACTGTTTTTTTGTTTGTTTGTTTGTTTTAGTTCAATATCCAATTTGGGCCAGATCATTTCAACCAAAGCTACAGAGAATTTTAATTTTGTATGTTTCATTTTGGAAGGACAATGCTGAGCCTGGACTCCCACATAGCTGTACCCAAGTTCGTGAACTTAGTGTCATCTGAGTGCTTGAGTAAGCAGTTGATTCTGAAATAGAACAACTTCATGGATGCATATCGTTAGACTAAAAATGGGAACAAAAAGAATGGCTTGTTAGAATTGGAAAAATGTCTTTCTCCACGTACCTTCCTTTATTTTGTTGACTATTTTGAGGCCTTTAAAAGCTTTGTGAATGGGTCAGTTCTTCATTCTGCCAAGATGACCTCCGTGCAGGTTCATTTCATAGGCTCAAGTTCTGAACAGCAGGGTGTTTGATAATCTTGCTTTGCCGTAGTTAGAAGATAGATAGCCATTATTGCTGGATTAGACCACTTAGGTATGTGAGCACTAAATTCAATGTTTTGGCAGAATTCCACAGAGAACCAAGAAAAGGATATTAATTTTAAGTGAATAGGTACAATTTTACTCACAGTCTGGGGACTATCATAAGATTACAGGTATAGCTAATTTGAAGAACTTTTATGAGATTTTCTAGAATACATACTCAAGGGTAAAACTATGAAAAGTTGCATGTGCATAATTGAACAACAAATAAGCCACCAAAGAAATAACTGGTGCAATCTGCATATCTGTCCTTAGAATTTGGGCTGAACGCTGCCCCTGGGAGTCAGTGGGTTATGTGTCTTCACTGCCTTTGCTTTTGGGTTTAGTATTTGTCAGGGGTGGGTCACAAAGCACATTTTTCATCATTGGCTTCTTGAAAGAGGAGCAAAGCCTAGAAAGTAAAATCTTGGAAATCAACTAAACATCCTGTGTTTTATTAGCTAGCATTTGTTATAGCTCACAATAAAGTCAGCTCAGAAGGTCACTTCTTGAATATAACTATGAATATTGTAATGTGTAAATTCCCAAATTGTTTATAAGCAGAAAGACTGAGGATTTTTAATAAATCTCCTTGGCCAAGAGAACTATTCTGATGTACATGGGCATGATCAAGTAGTGAGACGGTGAACTGGATTCCATTTCTCCTTTGCCTCTCTTCTTACTCCAAGGCAGCGTGTTTCAATTGTCCTGAAGCTGTGGTTACTGTATATATGTTGTTCTTCATGGACTGGCATTTGTAGAATTTGGGAGATATTACAGAGCTATTTATTTACATACTTTATTTCTAGCTCAGCAGATGAATTTCTTGCCATCTTATATTTATTTTTCTTAAAGTTTCTCTGTGGTGAATACAAGACTCTTACAGATGAAATGATCACTTGAATGCCATTCCTTTTTGGGTCAAAAATTGAGGCATAATTATTGGAAGGAAATACCAAGTAGGTTCTTGTAGGCAAGGCCATGGGGACATGTCCATGAGGAACATAAGTGAAAAGTAGAAAGTACCTAGAAGATCTCCTGAATGGTTTTCTCAGTGTCACATGCTGGACAGACAGGTGTTAGATTAAAAGGACAGGACCCGGGTTATAATATCTACAGAACAGCAATCAAGCTAGAGTCAGTAGGACATCATGATGAAGCACATATATAATTCACATCTCTGTTTGTGCTATTTTTTGAAAAAAGTTCGCTTCATAAAATATTGCAGTCCAATAAAACTGAACTAATATACAACACTGCTGAGGGATAGATATTCTTCTGCTCGATTTATGGAATCAAGTTACTAGGATAAAACAGTGTGGCCCAAGTTCAGTTTTTACTGATTTGAACTCCACTGTTCAAGCTGTAGATTTGGGCATTGTGCTGCGGCTCGTGTTTGGCTTCCTTGGTTATGAAGTTAATGACGACACATTGATTGTCAGTCTTCAGCACTGATGCGCGGCCACGGGAAGATTTGTTGGCAATTTCACTTGTTATTTATTTTTGTTGAAGGTGCATTTTTAAAAAGGTGAAAGCCCGTTAGTCAGTTTGAGTTTATTTTGTAGTGATTTTATACATTCTCTTCCTGTCTTTTATATGAAAATATATTATAGAATTTTTGTTCCTAATGCTGAAAAGAGATGACAATGAAACTTCTGAAATGGCGTCATTTGGAAAAAGGTAAGCATATGAGCATAAGGAACTTAACCACATTATTCAGGTTAACATTGGTTCTCATTTTGTTTTTAGCACAGTCACCACACTGTCAAACTCACACTGTCCTTCAACATTTGTAACTCAATATATTTTGAGAGGGATGGAGTTTGGTGTTGACATTTTTAAGACGTAATAATTCGACAACATCAAATTCTTGTACCTTGTTGTAGGATTCGTAGATTTTTATGTTTTTCCCCCTTTAAATAAAATATATATTTAAATAAATAAAAGTAAAATTTTTTGTATTAATGTTTTTTTTTTTTTTTACTATAAATGTACCTTGTTTTTCCTTAATCCTCAAGACAATCTTGCAAATAGTTATTTGCCCATATTTATGGCTAGCCCTTCAATAAAAATGCTATTTTGGGGGGAGTTGGATATACTAAGAAGAGCCTCGATGTATCTTGGGAAGGTCTAAGAAAGTGAGGGAAATTTTCTTGGCTCTAAACTCTGTAGAGAAAACCTAGCATGCTCCTTGACTATATCAGGAAGTAGAAAAATGACATTGGATGTTTCCATGTGCCTTCCTGCTCCCGGACCAGTCACGAGGCCTTTTACTGGCTATTAATGACTCTTGCTACCTAGTACAATCCTGAGGATTCTGCAGCAAAGACTGACTCATCCTTTCATAGGTTCACTTAACTTGCATATGATAGAATTAGATGGTACAATAATTCATTGTCCTGCACTGATGCCCCAACATTGAATTCCTTCTTCTGATAATCACAAAAAAAAAAAACAAGACCACTAAGAGAGAAGCAGGTTTACATGCGAAGTTATTTTAACTTGGTTCAGGAAAATTGATTTGAATTATTATTATTATTGTTGTCCTCCAGTTGTCATTCCAAGGAATTTTTTTTATTGTGTTGATAATTTCTGAGTCTCTTTGAGATTGAATGTCATGAGTTTGCTACTTTACTTCACTTGATTGGAGGCTCTCATCGCAGGGACTCTGAGAGGTACAGACTCTTAATATTCTTTTCTATGACTTCAATCATTCCTCCCCAAAGGGAAAAATAATTTTTGGAGTGGGCTAAACACTTTTGTGTTAGGAATGTTCTATTATAAATGAAAGTGCTACAATATTTCTTGATTTGTGGGCCAAGTCCTATTTGCTCGTGAGTATAGAACAAACCTATATACGCATATAACAATGTTTTAAGATGGGTGGAGTTGTATGTTAAAAATCAGTTTTTCATAGACTGACTTTGTATTCAGGTACCCAGCTGCAATTTGAAATCTAATAGTAATTTAATTTTGCTTTTCATTCCTTCCATTCCTGAAATGTCACCACAGACTCTACTTTATTTGAAACATATATAAGCAGAGATATTACTATGCATAGTAGTTCTTTAATTGCAGCATATTTCATTAGATTGCACACATTAATTCCACTCTATTGGAAAAAAAGAAAACTAGAAGTAACCGCATGGTAGTTAACTTCATATGAATTTTCATGAGTTAACATACACAGTGGTTTGATGCTATTCGATGACTGATCCTCAAAATTTCATTATTCAAGGACTTATATGACCAAATGTGTAATTACAGAGTTGGCAAGTTTAACCACTCTGAAGAATTTGTGTCAGTGCATCTGCTTATTTAAAACTTTAATCTAAATTCAGATTCTTTGATGTAAGGTATTGGTAATGATGTCACTCACCATTTTCTATGTTATATTGATTTTCTTCTATTCTTGGTAGTGGTTTCACAATATCCTGTCAGCCAAATTATATATATATTCATTTATTCAGTGATTTTATATTGAGGGTGACACATTCCAAGAGCTATTATCATACGAGCTCTGGATACAACAGTGCAGGAGGAAAGAAGCCTACCTTCATGGAGCTTCTATTCAGGGGGTGGGGAAGAAGAGACAAATTATGGAAGTACACAACAGTGAATTGACAACATGATAGTTTTAGATAGTGATAAGTCCTACAAAGAAAACTAAATGAGGTAAAAATGAAATACTGGCTTGGTAGGAAGGTCAACTTTAGATAATGATGGTCTAGAATTTTCTATGAGGAGGGTACATTTGACCTGACACGAGTCTGGGGAATATCTGAAAGAAAGGGCGCTCCAGGCCAGGAGAAGAGCAAGAAGTAATGTCCTGAGGCAGGGACAAGCTTGGAGGTTTAAGGATCATAAAGAAAGCCAGTGGCTGAATCACTTAAACAAGGTTGGAAAGAAATGAATTCAACAGGTATGTGGTAACGAGACTGTATGTCTATATTTCTTCTTTATTGTGGCTCATTTGTTTTGTTTCAAATAATTGTTAAGAACATCCCAGATTGAGTACTTTCAAGTTTTACACTTCACTTCAAATATCTTGATTTTTCTAGTCTGTTGATGAATAAAGCAATGATCACATTTAAATACATAATATTAATTTTTTCTCCATTTAAGGTATATTATGGATTCTTAAGTTATATCAATAAAAGTTCCTTGTTTTTAATTCTTACTATATTCCACTTAGATGCAAACAATTCTCCCCATCCCCCACAATTGAGTTGTCCCTTTATACAGTTTTTTTCCGTTTACCTATTATTATTTTATATCCTTGAATAGGAAGGCTAAATGATATTGGTGATTATTTTCCTGAGGCACTGAGTCTAGGATATTATAATTATAATTATCTGCATAATAAGTTGAATTTGCTTTTAGCTGTCCTGTTTCCAAGGGCTTTTTGTGTTAAATATATTCAGTTTCTCAAATTCTTTTTTTATTTCCTTTTACTGCTCCTAACCTCCAAAGCCTTCTTACCATTTTTTCCCTTCATATTGACTATATACTACCTGTAGGTTTAATTAGCTTGTTTATTTCTCTGGTCTAGGTCATTAATGACGATGTGAAGTGAGACTTGGCAGACCCTCCCACAGTGAATATATTTTGCGATTTAAATTCTATTTTGCTTTGGGATCCTCAGTCCCATTTTCAGAAAAACATCTCTCCCTTGATCTGAATTTGGTTTAGAAATTAGAATTTGTGACTCTTTAGCTTGTATTTTTGTAAAAATTGGGTGCATGATGAATAAATGTAAAGATTTATGGGTCCCTTCAATTCTGGTAAGGACATTTTGAGGAAGGTTGTAGATAATTGCTTCACAGACTACTCTGCTACTCTTTAGAAAAACAACACCCCACTATCATTGCTCTGCTGGCGTCATATGAGTTATAATAAATTGATTTCTCAAGGCACTTATGTGATCATTTCAGGAGAAAATATTTCTGGACTGACCCCAGGTCCTATAAATGTATTTATTGCTGTTTTTTTTTCACTAAGTTCTATGATTTGGAGATTTTTGTGTTTGAATTCTTCATTTAGATACTTGTTCATATATATCCAAAAATAAGAACGGTGTTTTATGGATCCGTTGCTGGTTATTTTCAGTTTGTAACTGCAGCAGGAAGTTACACTAGACTCTTTCTGTCCTTTTTCCATCCTGGGCCACAAATACTTTTATTCTACCACAGGGCATTAGCCCAGGCAAACAAGCTTGCAGAAGGGGCACTTGAGAACTCCTTTGGCCACCCGTGTATGACCACCTACGTCCTTCCTACAAAACAGGCTACAGAGGCAGAGGGAAGGTGAACCTCCCGGGAAGGAAGTCTGCGGTGTTAGGAAAGGGGAGAGAGTGAGCCTGTCACCTCGGGCCACTGACGATTCTTCATCAGGACCCCTGCAGTCTCCTGAGCACAGAGGGCTCAGGACCCATTTCTGAAGAAGAGAGGATAAGGAGACGTGACAAAGATGGGAAGCAATGAGAGAGGCTGCTTGGGAATGGCCTGTGCGTTCAAAGTCTGCAGAAGGGAAAAATGTGTGTTCGTTGCCAGCTTTGGGGAGAAACTTTCCTAAAGGAGGCCTCGTGGAAGGCAAGCCTAGCGTGAGGGACTGGAGGGGCCTGTGTGGTGAAGACTGAGGCACATTCCTACTTGCAGCCAACAGAGACATTGGCTTCCCTCAAGGGATCTCCTAAGAGTGGAAGGCATAGGAAGCCATCCCTGGGCAGTCAGGTGTTAACCAAAGGTCAGGCGACATCAGTGTTGGGCGACTGAGTTCCCCCACACCCGGTACCATCCCTCTCTGCCTCTCTGCCCCAATCCCAGAAGCATCAGAAACCAAGGCAGCAGAGCTGGGACCGCGGGAAGAGGAGGCGTACAGATCGATAAACAGACACCCCGGGGACCCTGACCGGCCTCCCTCACTATGGGTCGCAGGCTTGAAGCAAGTCTGAGGCAGGGAGACTTAAGGATTTGACTTGAAGGGAACTTTGGCGTTTTTCATTAATATCTTATACTGGACATTTTAATTATTGGATAAGAACATTTTTTTTTTAACTAAAAGTCGCTTAAGGACTTTTCTTATCTGAGAGTGATTGGAAAAGCAGTGGAGTCAGGCTATGTACCTAAAGGGCAGAGGATACGCATCTCCACAACAATGGTCTTGAATGAGGGTGGTGGCTAGAACTAGTTTGTTTTTTTCCTTTACCTTACACCTGTGTAATTCTCCTCATTTAACCTAACATTTACCTGATTGTATTTTAGAGATTATTAAAAATATAAAATCAGTGATAAACCTTTCTTTGAGCAAAACAGCTTTGAATCTCCTTGAAGACAGTATACTTAGCTTTTAAGATTCGTTTTTTGCTCTTGTGGTTTGTGGAAATGAAGCCCAAATCTGGTGGCGACAAAATTCCGTAGGAAACGTAAACATCAAGAGAAGGTGACAGGATGATGAAGGAAATGAGATCCTTGCCAACTGAGGGACAGATCTAGGGGCAAGGGGCATATTTAGTTTATAAAATAAAAGCTGGGAAGAGAATTTGGTGCCTGTCTTCATATGTTGTGGGATAAAGACTATTTAATTCCGTATGTCTTCATAGAATCAAACCAGAAGCCTGTAGGGAGGGAGAGTATATGCCAACCTAAATTACAACTGTAACGTGTTCAGAGCTGTTTTTAAATACTGGAGCTGGGTGTCCCTGTGAGAATGAGCTCCTTCTCCAGATGTTTGCAAGCAGAGACTGACAGATTAGGTGTAGGGGTGCGGGCGTAGACTCCTGCATTAGGGAAAACCTTGGTTTTTTAGCTTCAGGTTCTCTCACAGTTTTAAGACTCTAGGCGTTGTTAGGGTGCCCTTGAAGAAGCACTGGCCAGGAACCTCAGACTTTCATACCTCTGCCACTGACACTATTTTGTAGGTTGGGCATCTATACTCACAGACTTTGCACTGGTGCTGATATGTTTGTTTATCCAAGACAAATATGGCTAATGTCTGTTCTGCAATTGTACAACCATATTTTGTTTTTCTTTCTGGTTGTGGTAGCAAATGGAAACCAGACAAGATGAAGGCAATGTCAACTACAAAAAATAGAAGGTTATGGTGATGTCCGGTTTGATAGGGGCTGCTGAAAACATCTGTGCACGTTCGATGTGCAAGTGATGTGAAGCCTTACGTCTGTGTTAGCACTTTAAAGATGGCTATTTTCACAAGGGTTTATGTGTATATCTGTAACCAAAATAACTGCAGGCTCTGAAATGAATTTTCTATACGAAGGAGTTAGTCTTTTATTGTCATAAATTTAAAAAGCACAAGAACAAGTGTTCACCTCCTCAGTTATTACTTAACCAACATACATCCCGAGAGCTGTGGTGTTTAAAGATGCACTGCATTTTATTTGCCTCTTTGTGGGTTTAATCCCAAATTGAGGCTCTAATATTCTCTGCTTCTGGTATTTGCACTAGGAGTTCATCTGTCAGCACACAGCAGGAATGGGGTTGATTCACTCATCTGTAAGATCTTCAAATATGCGGTTATTTTTACTATATTAAAAAAAGAATCACTTCACCTTACACTCTTGCCTGGCTAACACCCTCTGTGCTCTGCTTTATAGCAAAACTTTTTAAGAGCTCTTGATATTGGTTATCTGCAATTTCTCTCATTCTATTTTTTTTAACCTGTTTATCTTGGTGATTGCAAATATTCTTAAAGTTTTAATGGGGGATCATCCCTAATTTACAGACCTTCCCCCTGACAATACCAGGGATCAGAAATGGTTCTGGAAGAGGCAATCCTTGATGTAAATCTTGAAGTTGAAGCTAAGGATTTAGGCAGGCTTAACGTGGTTTGGAAGAAGGCTGAAGATGGAAGTCCCTAGGTCAGAAGCATGGGCTTGTAAATGTAAGCACCGAATTGAAATATAAAGCAGTGGCTTGGTGCCTGTGGTTCAAGTGGCTAAGGCACCACCCACATACACCAGAGCTGGTGGGTTCGAATCCAGCCCGGGCCCACCAAACAACAATGATGGCTGCAACCAAAAAATAGTCGGGCATTGTAGTGGGTGCCTGGGTCCCAGCTACTTGGGAGGCTGAGGCAAGAGAATCACGTAAGCCCAGGAGTTGGAGGTTGCTTTGAGCTGTGATGCCACAGCACTCCACTGAAGGTGACAGCTTGAGACTCTGTCTCAAAAAAATAAATATATATATATATAAAGCAACATTCAACTTGTGAGGTTAGGGTCAGGAACACGGAAACTTTAAAGACTTGGCAGAGTAGAGGTGAGATGCTGGAGTCCCTGTGGGAAGTCAAACTAACAGGAGGGCTGTTTGAGACCTTAAATATCTATTTATACCTTATGAACTTCCTGTCTGACTATGGTTCTGGAAACCCTTTCTTTTCCAATAATCTTATTCCTTGTAGCGGTCTAAATGAGCTATCATGCAAGGGGGGGTATCAATTTCTATATAATGTATTTTAATAAATGCTAAACATTATATGAATGATATTTTCCCACTGAAAGTTATTAATTTTGCTTTACTGTAATTAGAAGGCTAAAAATATAACACATTGAGCTTTAATTAATCTTTGAAATAAATTGTTGATGATTATGAATTTTCTCACAGCTAAGACAACCACCACCAAATGCCTGCCGTTTTATGAAAATAAGTGGTGTCTGTATATGATACATCTTTTAAGAGAATTGTCGTTACCTGCTGTTGAGAGCTCTGAGTAGAATGATTTAGTGATGGGGTGGCCAGTTTTCAGTAACCCTTAGGTTATTAGATACCAAGCATATGCGTTCTCTTTCCCCTGATACATCAGATGTCTGCTGATAAGGGAAGTGAACATAATAAAAGGCTACATGCATGTTGATGGTGAAACGCTCTGCCATTGGCATTGAAGTTGTGACGTTAACAGTCTTGACTGGGTTATGTTGCAGAGGCAGAGCTCATTAGAAGTATGAAAATCATACCAAAGGGTTGTTGCATCAAATACCTTCAGTAGGGAAGATACTCCCAAAAGGCTGTAACTTATGCAGCCAGTGCTAACTAAGGGTCTCAAAAATCCACAACCACCATCAATGCCTAGAGCATTGGACTTGAGGTAGGAAACTACACATGTGCTGATCTTCTCGGTTCTGAGCATAATAGATTGCATCCTGACAACCAGGCATCCAATAGGGAAACTGTGAAGTGATTAGGAACTTAGGAAAGCAAGGACACCAAAACATTTTGAACAATTCAGCTTGTAAAAAAAAATCTTGGATTTTGTAAAGGGATCTAGAGAACAAAATCCATTTTAAATTTCAGCACATGCATGAAATTATGTGTTTCATGGTTTAGTGGGTGTTATGTTTAATTACAAATGAAGAGGAAGTACCATAATCATTTCAGATTTTAGGGCCTCTAAGTGTCTTCCACTGACCTTGTCCTCCCCTGAACTGGAAGCAAAGCACCCCTCCAAAAGTGCACCAGTGACCCATGCTGTGTGCCTGCCTAGCAGCGGCTTTGTGACCCAGGAGGTAATTAGTCTGAGCCCGGAAGGATGGTTGGATTCCCCTTATCTGTGTGTGAGCTTGCAGCAGGACAAACGTTATTAATGGTCATAAAATTATCTGATCCTTTTTTAACACCAGCCTTAGCATTTGTCTCCCTGACCTCCTGTGGCACTTTTTCCCACAGGCTGACCAATGTTCTGGGCAAATATGAATTCCTTTTTATTGGTTTGAAATTTATTGCCTGTTAATTTCATTGATCAAAGGGAATAAAAGATCAAAGAAAGGGGAGCCCATTACATGAAGATACAAATCATTATTACTTTCTTTAATATTTTTGACATTAACATTAATCACTATGAATTATGGTGGTGCTCCTCTGGATGTAATATGCGATTTCAAACACATTTCATTTTAACACCACCTTATTGCTCACCACGTTATTTAAGCAAGTTTTCTTTTAGCGCAGTTTTTTCCTCTTTTACAACCAAATGGGGGGGGAAGCAGCATGTTTGTATCTCTGGAGGTTGTGTGATCACACAGCTGTGTACCTGTGCCTACCTTTGCAGCAAAATACTTAATATTTAATAGACGTGACTGAACTATGTCCTTGTTTCAATGAATGACATCAACTTGAAAAGTATAGAAATATTCAGGATCTGTAGAATCAAAGACAAATTTGATATTTTGGGGGGAAACTTAGAACTGTGAATAATAATATGATTGTGTACTTCATTTGAAAGTGTGTGGGCAAAGATAGAGCCAGCCTTTGATATGTCTATAAAGACATACTTTTCCTAGGCAAATGACTGTTTTCCTAGATAGTTCTGTGGGGATTTTTTTAAAGCTAAGTCTGAGAAGGTTCAGCTATATAAATAGTTTTGGGAATATGATGGAAGATTATCTGTTATACCTTTTTACTTCATATATATCTCCAGTTCTTTACAACAAATAAGGTTTTTTTTGATAAGTCAATTGTTTCATCAGCTTTTTCTTTACCTTTGAATGACTGGTCTATGTGATCAGTTATGATATCATAACAAAATAGATACTTGAAAGTGAGAGATATTTTAGAGATTATCTTATTCACCTCACTTTAAAGCTAGGATGGTTAGACCCAGAAGAGGTAAATGATTTGTCCAAGGATCTCCAGGTGACTGGTGACACCATAGCCTTTGGACCTGTGCATTCCTGACTAAAGACTTACTGATCTCCAAAATAAGTCCCATTTGTCCTGTGGCTATATTGCTTCTAACTCATTCTGATAATTTTCTTTCTTTTTTTTTTTTTTTTTAGAGACAGAGTCTAACTTTACCACCCTCGGTAGTAGAGTGTTGTGCCATCACAGCTCACAGCAACCTCCAACTCCTGGGCTTAAGCGATTCTCTTGTCTCAGTCTCCTGAGTTGCTGGGACTACAGGCGCCTACCACAGCTATTTCTTGTTGCAGTTGGCAGGGCCAGGTTTGAACCTGCCACCCTCAATATAAGGGGCTGGTGCCCTACCCACTGAACCACAGGCACCGCCCTCTGATAATTTTCATAATAATTAAGGTTCCCTATTTATTGCTTAAGCTTAAAACTAAAAATCCATATCCATCCAATGTCAAGTTTGGTTCAATAATTATTTATTAAGCACTTACTGTGTGGCCCTATTCTAGATACTAGAAGTAGTTAAATGATTGAAACTATAGCCTTTGGTTTCAAAGTCTAGTGAGGTAGACTCACAAATAGATAAAATTATAGTATAGCAGAAAATGTAAATGTATCAAAACGCAGGCATTGTGCAGATACAAAGAAAGGAAATGTTTATGTCTGTCTGGGAAAGTTCCGAAACTGTTTTAAGGAGAGGTACTCTTTGTCTCTGTGGCATGTTAAAGAGAAAATAGATGTTTTCTTGACAGAAAAGAGTATTCAAGGTGGAAAAATAAAACTGGGTGCACAAATATCCAGAGATCTGAAAACTTACATACTGTTGAGGACATTTGGTTGTGTTGGAGACCTGGGAATAATGGGGTAAATGGCGGTAGACAGGACTGAAAAGGGAGGTCATGGCCAAGTCTTTCATAATCTGGTCAAGAAAATTGGCAGTAGGAAGCCAGTCAAGGGTTTATGCACATGTGTAGCATTTCTGATCTGTGTTTCAGAAATACTTTTCTAAGGACAGTGAAGAGGGCTCATTAGAAAGGGCAGGCATGGAACCGAAGTCAGAGGACCTTGGCTGTCTCACTGGCCCAGTCAAGAATGGCAAAGGCCTCACAAAGTTAGAAGGTCGATTAGAGAGGATTTGGCAGATTGAAGAGCTATTTAAAAGAGGAAAAAGGACTGTCAGGGAGAACAAAGTAAGAAATATGACTTCCAGGGGTCCGACTTTATGAATGGCATGCAGATGGAAGTGACTTGGGCGGGGAGAGGAGCGGTAAGCATGCTAACGGCTCACTTTAGGGGATGTTAACTGTTAGGTTACAGTACGCGCCTGTGTGGTCCTTGTGTCTCATGTCCAGTGATGTGTTGACGATATGCGTTAAGGACTCTTCAGTGTGTACAATGCCTTTTAAGACCGTGAGCAGAGGAACTCAGAGAGTACAGGGGGGGCTAGCAGAAAAAATGGCATAGGCGGATCACTGAGTGACACCGATATTTTTGAGGCATGAAAAGGAAGAACCACTGGTGTAAAAGCCTGCTAAGGAGTGGAGAAACAGAGTATATTTCAGGAGACAAGAGCATAATGTTTCAACAAGTGGTCCTTAGAGCCAGAAGCCTCAGGTCACAATCTGATGGGTGCTGAAAAGCGACCAACCAGTTGATGTGTCCATTAGTAGATTATAGGTGACTTCAGCAGAAGCAGGATTCTATTCCTATTGCAAGGGAAAGAGAGGAGGCAGAGTGAAGCTTAGACAGCTCTTCTAACACACAGACAGCGTCCAGGTAAAATGTAGGGTTAAGGAATGGGTTTGAGGAGGATGGGGAGATGGGAAGAAGATACTAGCATGGAGAATGGGGAAGTTGGACCTAGAGGTCGAGAGAGCATAGTTAAAGGAGAAAATTCCTCTGTAGCATGCGATCAGCAGCACAGATAGAAGGTTGCCTTTGACGAGAAAGAGAGAAAGAAGGTGAGTGTGGACAAAGACGGCTTGTAGGGGGAAGGCGTGAGACAGGGCTCACTCCCCACCTGCATTATTCCGAATCTAAATTCCCACTTACTATCTATGTGATGTTGAGCCGCATTTTTATTATCGCTCTGTGGTTCAGTTTCCCCTTTTGTAAAGTTGTGACATTATCCCCTAAACATTATTGTCATACAGACAAAATGAGTAGCATTTATAAACTCTCAGTCTCAAACCTCACACACCGCTAGTGTTCAGAATGATGGCTGTCATTAAGGGCCAGCTAAAGAGCCCTTTCACTGCCATGCGCTGCCTGATGTTTTTATTCCCTTCCCCAGGTGTAGCTTCTCTCCATTCCCTCTTCTTCGCCCAACTTGGCAGCTCTGCCCTGGCACCTTCCTCAGCCAGTCCCAGGATGGCCGTTCAGAGCTGAGCATCAATTTATTGTGGATAACATCTTGCTCTCCTGTGCCCACGTCTGTGCATGGTTTGAAGGAAAAGCACAGCCAGTCTATCATTTTCAAGCTGTCACTCTTTATTCCGTTTGTTCAGTCAAATGGATTGCATTAAGCAACCCTAAGCCAGGCAGAGGATATGTCGCTATGCTAAGACCGACCCACCCACCCATCCTCCAGAAGCCCACGGAATGCTGCCTCGGGAAAATAACCAGTGAGTTATTTGCTCAAACACTGAGCTTTGAACATAGGGAGTTAGTCCGGTCTGCACTTTACGAGATTGAGGGTTGCTTGGTTCTGCATCTGTGCCTGAGGAGAATTAGTAATGGCAGGGGTGATGAGTGGAGAGAGTGAAATGTACTCATTTTCTCTGGTCAGTTTCTCCTACAGGGATAGATCAATTGCCTTCTACCCTATGCTCAACTGCATTCCTTAGTCCCAGTCACAAAATTTGTCAAGATCCTCCTGAAAACATCCTGATATAGCCACTTACAGTCTTGGTCCTGAGCACGCAGAGCAAGATGTTAACAAATTAAGAACTCAGTAGAAAGAAAAAAAGGCAGAGTAGTTCCCGTCCAAATCATAGTCATGTAGAGAATAATGACGTGAGTCTCTGCTGCCCCTCCCCATGCCCATTCGCACACACGCAAACACGCGAGGGTATAATGGGATTTTTTTTTCAAATATTTCGTTTATTTCTGTGTTGAAAAAAAGCTTGTGATTTATTAGTCCATTTAAAACCCATTAAAGATCTACTTGCTTTGATTAAATGGCACCATTTTAAAGGTTAATCAGTGTCATTTTTTATATTTAAAACTTAAAGGTACAGTGCTTCTTACTTATTGAAAATTACCATCAAAAATGGAATGGGAGCAGTCATTGAAATGCATGCCTACTTAAAGTGTGGAATGAATTCCGTGTGAATCGTTTATTGGTCAGATTCTGGGGGTTAGTGTGCTACTAATAATATACATTTTTCTCACTTCCAGCAACCACAAGGTTGATGTGAATGTCCCGGCTTGTAGTTTTCTCTGTGTATCTATACTAAGCAGGGTGAAGATGACCCTGCTCTCTGCCCTCTGATTTTTAACAAACCATGTCAGTAGACCTCTTGTCACCAAAGGGAAAACTGCTCTAAACTAAATTTTCATTTATGTGTGCTTTATTACAACTTGGTTCTCTCTCTCTTGTACTTTTAAACTTTTTATATTATATCACATTAAATACTTAATATTGGAATATTCATCTTATAAGTTATACTGAAACATTCCATCTTTGACCTTCATCCCCCATCTGGATCCCCTCCCAGCTTTTCTACACAGCTTGGCATCTAGGTAATGGTTTTGTTTATTAACATAAAAGTGTCATACCTTAGGTTGTTATCTTGTACTTTTCAACATCTCATATGTCCTAGAGATGACTTATTTGCTTTCCTAATTTACAATGTGAGAATTACAAAGGAAGGTCCAAATTAACCTTGAAACTATTGAAAAGAACAAAGCTTTTGCACATCAATCAATCAATGGCAAGTACCAGAACAGTGGTCCTCAACATTCCTAATGCTGCAACCCTTTAATACAGTTCCTCATGTTGTGGTGACCCCCAACCATAAAATTGTTTTCGTTGCTACTTCATAACTGTAATTTTGCTGCTGTTATGAATCATAATGTAAATATTTGATATGCAGGATGTATTTTCAATGGCCATGACCCAGAGGTTGAGAACCGCTGTTAGAAGATAAATTCTGTGACTATTCAAGTGAGCTTCTTGGTTTTATTAAGTCATAAAAGAGAGGCTAGTTTGTATTTTCTCTTAAGATCTTGACAATCGCCTATTCTGAGATTCTCTTTTAAAGAGAACCTTTACCCAGCTGTCTTTCTAGAGTAAGGCTTCCTTCCTGGTGACTGTTATTACAGTACGTCTTTAAACAATTGTGAAAATGAATTGTGTGTTGATCACCCAGTTTTTACTTTTCGGAGGACTATGGTATCAGGAAAAACACTTTCGAAATGGTGCACACACTGGTGTGGGATAACTTTTCTGTACTTCATCACTGGAGAAAAACAGAAGAAAGACCCTATAGCAAATAAAACCTATATACAGATTGCTCTTTTTGTGCAAAACATATTGAAGAAGTAATAGCACTCTGATACTGCTATACTCAGTGGTTTTGCCAGAGATAGAAGAATTCATTCAATAAGGATTTTTTTTTTAAATCTAGATGAATTTAATCTGTACTCATGAATAATTATTTGGCTATGATTTCCTTGTTTACCAAGTAATTATGGTTTTAAAATCTGTTTGGGTTAGCATTTAGCATTTCTCCATCCAAGGGAATCGTAACATTGACAGAATATCTATCAGCCCATTCTTAAGAGATAAAGTAATTAAAAAATTCTTTATTATTCTCTGCATAATAGTAACCTACAATAAATTTAGAATGAGTTGTTCAAATATTAACTATCAAAACAGTGTCCTTCTGCTTCTTTGAATCAAGGGAAATGGGGTTGAAGGGTTTTATAAGACTTTAATGGAACTCATGATTTCAGACTCACATACATTGGAAATGTCTAAGTTGTTTAATCTCACCACGCACACCTACAACCAACCACAAAATTATATACAGTGTGATACCAATATTAAGCAGACTCAAGAAATGAACTTGGAATCTGAAATGCAGAGGAATGACTTTAGAGGGGTAGGATATTGTAAGTTATGATTTAATACCATTTTGTTCTGATTGTGTTAAATCAGGAAGGCTGCCTTTTAAAACACGTGCCATATCTCCTCACTTTATACAATGACCAACCATTATAAAGTTATTGCTGCTAAATAAAATGCCTATTTGTGTGATTTTTTTAGCTTGAGTTGCTTTTTTAAAATTAGTTATAATACTGTAAAAAATTAGTTAAAAATCTTCTTAAGAAAATGAAGGCATTGGACCTGAAGATGTCTGAGGTCTTCTACAATAATTCTGAGATAGCTATTGTTCCAATAAGGATGCTTCGATTTGTTTTACTTTAAAAATGTCATTGCAGCTGTTTAAAATTTGCAAGTGGGTATGGTGGAGTAGAGACAGGGGTTCTCAGCAGGTACTGGGAGAGCAGGGTACTTTTTGTTGTTGTTGTTTAAGAACTACAATGTTGAAACTACGTAATTACATAGTAACTGTTGACCTTGTAATTACACTGTAAGTACCTGTAGTGACAAGATAAATGCATGGTTAGTTCAGTCTTTTAAGCTATAGGGCTATCATGTGACCCTAACAATGTAAGCTACATAGTAATTTATTTGTAGAGTAAATAGTGCTTACCCACAAGTAATACCTAGGCATGTGCCTTGCTTGCTACACAGAAATGTGGCAAATCAGTGCCCTCTAGGTACTTTTATTAAAATGATACACAAGTCACAGGTATGTATACCACTAGGATTATTTAAGTTATTCATGGAGCATTTGTAGATTTTTATCTTAGCATTTGGTCCTAAAATTTCCTGGTTTTTACTTAAAGTTACAAGTGACCCATTTTTACTGACAATTACTTGTTATTAACGGTAGTAACTACTCATGTGATTTGTTAACTGTGAGAACTCTTGTCTTTACAGGTTACCTTCACTTTAAACAAAACCATTTACGGAAGACCTGTGCATTCATCACACTCTGTTTATTTTAGCAAGTTGTTAAGCAAAAATCTTTACATGAGTTTGCAGTGGAAACTAAAGAGTAGTTGTAAAAGATTTTCTAAGACAAAAATGCTTTTGTAATGTAAACAGTAATGGTAGCTACTAACATTTATTAAATGTTTATTAAGCCTTAGGACACTATGGTAATTATCCCCAATTTTGCCACATCTGCTCAAATTTGGATTTCCGTATGTTGAATGCATTATTGACAATTCGATTTTAACTAAGAAGCTGGGCAAATTCTTTTTCAGTCATTTGTTCATTCACAGAGTTTTTTTTGGTTGTCTTTTTTGTTTGTTTGTTTGTTTTTTCCATTTATCTGTTGTACCAGATACATTGCTACATAGTCCTTAGGGATTCATAGTCTTTCAAATGTGAAAGAAAATGGAGCAACTTACTGGGATCTATTGTGTCAAAATAATAGTGACACAGGATGGGATCAGGAATAAAGTAATCCAAAAATGAGGGCAAAGGAGTAAAGCTATGAGGGGGGACGAGAGTGTTCCAGGTTGAGGGGCCCACACCTGCAAATCAAATGCCCAGAGACAAAGGACAAGAAGGGGTATTTGAAGCACCATGGCTAGGACTTGAGCATTGGGAGAAAATTCCAGAAGACAGGAACTATGCCTTGAGCAACCTTACGGTTAGGGAGTTGGGATTTTATCCTGTGGTCAGCGAAGAGTGAAGTGACAGGGAGCGAGGGTGAGGCCGACTGCTGCTGGAGGGAGACCGTTGGTGAGGTCGCTGGAGGGATCCAGGGCGGAGGGGGCAGGGCTCAAAATTCAACAGATAGAACATCACGAATTCCTCCCACGTTCTGTGTCCATAGCTCTTTATTCTCCAGGGCTTACCGTCATTGCTGTTAGAGAATAATATACATTTTCCAGTGTGATTCAAGGTGGGTAGACCCAAGGCCCTGTGGTGAGCAGTCTGGGGCTACTAATTAGACGAGGATTAGCAGTGTTGCTTATAAGGGAACCCTGCACATAGTGTATCATTCACTAATGTTTTCAAGTTCTGTCGGTGGAAGTTTATCAGCCTGAAGGAGGTTTCAGCTCCTGGGACATACTCAGTCTTTCCTTGTCTGAAACATCCAATCATTCAGTAAAGAAGCCACTGGCATTTCCCCCCTGGGGTCTCTCTGTCCATCCATTTCCTCCAACCAATGCACACTTTTCACCTGGCATATTTGTTCCCTTTTGACGAGAGTTTGCAAGTGAAGCTTCCTATGAGAGACTGTATGTGTGAACCACTCCAAAGGGCTTATGGAAAGGTAAATTGGGACTGTTTTTTGTTTGGTTTTATTTTTACCACATTAGTTTGTGATAAGGGGAAAAAAGAAAAGCAAAAGGCAAACTTTGATTTGGATTTAAATATCATCTTTGTCTTTGATTTTTATTTCCTATCTAACAGGAATGTTAACTTTCTAGGAAAAACTTAACTTTTTTAACAGAACAGCCAATACAAACAATTTTTTTAAGGTGTGATTTTCCTTGAGGCTGTGATTTTATCATTTGGAGCAAATGGAGGGTTGGAAAAAAACAAAACTTGGCGTATACATTTCCATTACGGGGGAATCAGCTTGAATCACCATGCTCTGGATATTGTGGCTATAGTGTTTTCCAGTCCTTTGTCTCTTAGGAGACCCCGAAGTGAAACAAAATGGAAAACTCTATTCTCATTCTGTTTAGGTCATATCTCCAGGGACTGGGGGGAGGTAGCAGAAACTTCCGCTTGCTCACAACATATTCTAGAGACAGATGTTGTGCCTGAAAATATTTGCATTGGCAGCTTTTTATATTGGTGCAAGGTAGGTTTTCTGAAAAGTAATCAGCTTTTTCCCTTTCTAAAAGGGAAAGATTTCTCTATTTAGGTAGAATGTTCTCAAAACATGTTAGTTTTGTTTTCTTTTTTTTTAATTAAAAGTAGTTCAGTTTTACCCTACAAGACCTGAATTCCCTGACTTTTGCTCATGTCTCTTTCATATTGAAGAGTTCAAGGATAATCAGTGTTTGTTGATTTTTTTAATTCATTGAAAGTTTAAATACATTTCTCCTCTTGGGTTAAGAAAAATCTCTATTCTCTCTGCAGCCTTCATGCTTTTGCATTAGAGTGGGCATCATCTGCTTATAATATTTATACTTTTTACATTTTGTAGTATACACCACTGACAAGTAAAGCCATTGATGTTCTCCCTTTATAATAACAAAAGATAACATTCATTGAAAGAGGTGTTTTGCCTTTTAACCTAATCTTACTAGCCCCTTTATAATAGAAACTGTATCAATGAAAATAGGTTAAGAGTACGAGGGACGGAGACTACCTAAAAAACATAATTGCATTAACATTTATGATTATGTGACACCTTGAATTCTACCCCTTACTTCAGCTTTACTTATTTCCTGAACTTTCACTATTAATGATATTCAGGCAGAAGGAAAAAGAAAAGAAAAAAGAAGGTTGAAATGCCAACATCATATTGAAAGACAAATTTACATTTCATTCCCAACACTGTAATTTAATAAAAGTTTTATGGTGTTATGGGTACTTAATTATGCTCAGAGCAGAGCTAGAATTTAACATTGTTCCACATGCAGAGAGTATTTGGTGATGCTTTATTTCAATTGTCCTTTGAAAGCATACTGTAGTATATGATACACCAAATATGCTGCTTTTAAGACTTTGAGAGACGATGAGTTACTTAAATTGTATTTCATTTCTGTTGGAGAGAGTAAACTCCACAATTCACTTAAACTGATTTAATATGCTAGGTTACTGTATTCTCAGGCTTTGAAATATTCACTCCTTTGGAACTTGAGCTATGTTGATATCACGATTATGTAGACAGTTTATGTATGTTTATATTGTAAACCAACACCAGTTTTCTTTTATTTCTAAGTTTTCCTTATTTTATTCTCCTGCACACTCTGGAAGCCAGATTTTATCACTTCCTTACCTCATCCCATATCAAATCAAAAGTTCTGTTGAGTAGATCTTTTAAAAGTTCACTGACAGTCATCCTATCTTCCTTCGTTTAAAATTTCTCAACAACTCTTTCCCCAGTGTTGATTAAATTTAGTCCAAAACTGCCATTACAATTCCCAGTCTGGCTTCTAGCTTTGCTTTACATACCTGAAAAGCCAACCAAACTCTGGTCCTTGGAGAAGACCCCTCACCTTACTGCCTGTGTTTCTTGTTGGTTCCTCAGGCAGAATTTTTCCTACCCTCCAATTTCTACCTGATCTGTTTTTACATCTTCCATTATGCTAACTTTTTCCCAGACAGCATTGGCTTCCTCCACTACATTTTTTATTTCTCTTTTCTGATACTTATTACATAGAGACTTACAAAAGTTTTTTTTAAATACATTAATGGGTGTTAACTTTATTAACTCCTGATTAACTTGTAAGTTTTATTTCAGAAGAATCTATATCTTTCCAATCCCCGGAAGCATTAGTGCAATGCCATCTATGTTGATGTTTAATGCACTTAATATTCTTGGAATGAATAGACTCCCTTTTGAGCAGATGTTTGCTCATGCTGACTGAGTGGTCATAGCCTCTTGCCTCTGAATAATTTTACTACGTGCTTCAATTTAAAATGGCTAGAACTTCAATACATCAGCTGTAAAGAGTCTGTCCAGGCCTATCTTTGAACTCTTTCACCATTAAAAACTACTAATTTAGCAGAAATATCAATTTTTCCTGGCTCAGCACCTGTAGTTCAGCAGCTAAGGCACCAGCCACATACACCAGAGCTGGGGAGTTCAAATCCGACCCGGGCCAACTATAACAAAAAAATAGCCGGGTTTTGAGGTGGGTGCCGGTAGTTCCAGCTACTCGGAAAGCTGAGGCAAGAGAATTGCTTAAGCCCAAGAGTTTGAGGTTGCTGTGAGCTGTAACACCACAGCACTCTACGGAGGGTGATATAAGGAGAATCTGTCTCAAAAAAGAAAAAGAAAGCAAGAAAAGAAAGAAATATCAATTTTTCCATAACTTTACACAACAGAGTAAAGTTTCACTATGACAAGTCATAGTCATTCCCAGGTAGAATCCTTTAACAGTTTTACTTTTCTTTAATCAACAAATTTTATTTTTTAGAACTGTTTTAGGTTCATAGCAAAACTGAAAAGAATGCAGAGAGTTCCCATATACCCACCCCCATACAATAAGCAACCCTCCAAAGTAGTGCATTTGTTACGATAGATGAACCTACGTTGAAACATTGTTATCTCCCCAAATCTTTAGTTTACAGTAGGAGCCACTCTTGGTGTCCTGCATTCTGAGAGTTTTGACAAATCGAGGCTGACGTGTACCCACCATCGTAGTATTATACAGAATAGTTTCACTACGCTAAACGTCCTTTGTGCTCTGCTTTTTTATCCTCTCTCACTGATCCCTGATAACTTTGAATCTTTTTATTGTTTGCATGGTTTTGCCTTTTCCAGGATGTCATAGAGTTGGAATTATACAGTATGTAGATTTTTTAATTGGTTTAATTCACTCTTTTCATGGCTTAACACTACATTTCTTTTTTGATGTTGAATAACATGCCATTGTCTGGATGTACCACAGTTTACCCACTCACCCACTGAAGGACACGATGGTTGCTTCCAAGTTTTGGCAATTAAAGTTACTATAAACATCCATGTGCAAGTTTTCGTGTGGACATAAATTTTCAACTCCATTGGATAAATACCAAAGAGTCTAAGTGCTAGATCTTGGAATTAATAGAGTATATATAGTTTTGAAAGAAACTGCCAAACTGTCTTCTAAAGCCACCATACCATTTTCCATTTCCACCGGCAATGAATTAAGATTCCTATTGCTCCATATCCTTATCAAGTTATTGATTATTTCTTGGGTGTTGTATGAAAAAACCATTGCCACACCCAAGATCTTCTAGGTTTTCTCCTATGTTTCCTCTAGAAATTTTATAGTTTTGCATTGCATTTAGATAGTTAATGCATTTTGAAATAGTTTTTGTCAAGGGTGCACCCTCTTTGTCTAGATTTATTTTTTCACATGAAGGTCTTCAGTTGTTCTAGCACAATTCGTTGAAAAGACAAATGGTATTGCCTTTGTACTTTTGTCAAAAAATCAGTTGACTACATTTATGCATATCTACATTGTGCCATTTTGTTATATTGATCTATTGTCTTTTCTTTCACCATCACCATACTATCTCAATCATTATACCTTTTAGTAAGTTTTTTACTGGAATTGTTTTAGTCTATCCATCCAGTTGGGGACAACTCACATCTACACAAGATTGAGTCTGTCTATCCATGGAGGTGGAATATCTCCTCAATCTTTTAGTTCTTCTTTGATATCTTTCAAATTTTAAAGATTTCCTCATATAGATATTGTGCATATTTCATTAGGTTTATACATGAGTTGTAATTTTTGTGGATGCTAATGTAAATGATACTGTGTTTTTAATGCCAAATTACATTTATTCATTACTGATGTATATGAAAGTGCTTGACTTTGCATATTAACCTACTTCGCTATAATTGCTTGTTAGTGCCAAGAGGTTTAACAGATTTCTTTTTTTAAGGTTCTCTGAGATTTTCTACATAGACAATAATGGCATCTGTCAATTGCTTCCCCATTTGAATACCTTTTCTTTTCTTTTCTTCTTGTATTGCATTTGCTAGGACGTCCAGTGTGATGTTGAAGGCAAGTGATGAGAAAGAACCTCTTTGTCTTGTTCCTAATCTTAGTGAGAAAATTTCAAGTTTATCACCACTAAGCATTAAATTAGCTGTAGGTCTTTTATAGATATTCTTTATCAAGTTGAGGAATTTCTCCTCTATTCCCAATTTGCTGAGAGGTTTTATTGTAAATAAGAGTTTGACTTGTCAAATGCTTTTTCTACATTTATTGATATGATCATGTGATTTTCTTCTTTAATGTGTTGATTGATCAATTGTATTAATTGAGCTTTCAAATGCTGAACTAGGCTTGGATGGAGTTGGATGCATCCCTGGGATAAATCTCACTTGATTGTGCATAATACTTATATAAATTGTTGGATTTGATTTGCTAATATTTTGTTGAGGGTTTTGCATCTGTTTTCATCTTGGTCTGTAAGAGACATTTTATAATGTGTTTGTGTTTGAAATTAGGGCAAAGCTGGCCTCACAAAATAAAAAGTATTCGAGTCAAAAAAGTAGTCTCTCTGTACCTATCGTCCTGAAGAGACTATAGGAAATTGGTATAATTGCTCCCTTAAATGTTTGATTAAATTCAAAGGTGAACTCATCTGAGCATGCTGCTTTCTGTTTTAGAAAATTACCATTTATTGATTCAATTTCTTTGATAGATTTAGACATATTCGAATTGTCTACATCTTATGTGAATTTTGGCAGAGTATGTTTTTCAAGGAAGTGGTTTCTGTCATCTAGTTTTTCATATTTGGTCATCATATTCAGTTGTTATCTTTTATTTTGTGAGAGAGTTCTTCCTTTTTTTAAATATTTTTTTTCCAAAAAGTAAATTTATGTCAGGTTATGTGTATACAAACAATGAGGTCAAAATATTTGATTTAGTTAGAGTCCCCCTCATGGTTATGTTCCCCACACGGAAGGTGTGCCAAACACATCATGCCCATCCAGGGAGAGCACCCGAACCCTCTCTCCACCCCCTCCCTTACCACCTCACCTCCAACTTGAGTTGAAATGAGTTTTTCTCCCATGTGGGTGTGCATCAGATCATCGACTGGAATCGTATTAGGTCTGAGTACATTAGATAATTGCTTTTCCGTTCTTGTGATCTCTTTTTAATAATAGTGGGGTGACTGAGGAACGAGGATGACTGACAGCCACAGAACAGGCCATTTCACTTGATTATTGACAGGCTTCTCCACAGTCCATGTCTTCTGATGGGCATTTACTTAGGAACATAACTGATTTCACGCTCCATGTTCATTCCACCGGATCCATTGCAAACCTCCTGTCACAGACCTTCAAATCTTGTTCTATCCAAATGCTTGCTCTTCCAGCCAACCTGTTAGCTGTCCACACTGGAGCAGTATAGACACCCCTCAGGTCTGCTCCTCCTCAGTTCCAAGTCGACAGCTTTCTTTTTTTCTCTTCTTTTTGAGTGGTTTTCTGAGGTAAAGTTGGATTAAATCTTATCTTCATCTGTCTATATCTGAATTTAAAAAAAAAACTCTTCTTTCAACATTTTCTTTTATCTTTGATTTTCTTATGTTTGAACATGATGTACCTAACTTTAGTTTCTTTGTTTTCTAGCTTTCTATTTGTGTTATTGTTTTTTCCTCTGCTTTTTTCCTTTTTTCTTCTTTCATATTCATCCTGTTTGGTGTAATCCAAGCTTTCTGGGTATGTAGTTTGTTATTTGGCCCTGATTTGGGGGGAGTTCTTAGTCATTAATTCTTCAAATATTGCTTCTAGTACTTTCTCTCTTTTCTTTTGGTGTTCCTTCACACATATGTTATACTTTTAGTATTTACCTCACAATCTTGGATATTCTGTTCTTTTTTTCCCCTAGTCTCTTTTCTTAAGCTTTTTTTTTTTATTAAATCAAAACTGTGTATATTACTGTATTTATGAAGTACAATGTGCTGATTTTATATACAATTTGGAATGCTTACATCAAACTGGATAACATAGCCTTCACCTCACTTACTTAATTGTTGTGTTAAGATATTTATACTCTACTCTTAATAAATTTGTCATGTACCCTTTCAATATGCACAATAGGTGGAATCCCACCAATTACCCTTCCTCTATCCGGCCACCCTGCTTTTGCCTTTTATTATGCTTGTAATTTTTTTTTTTTTTTTTTGGACAAAGATTGGCATGATGTAATGGATAAAGCAAACAACCAAAACCTGTGGAACTGTCGTAAATAAGACTCTTTGTAATGAAGTGGGGAAAATGTAAGAGAGAAGGATTTTATAGTCCTATGATTAAGTCTCAGTAAACTTGGACTGTGAACCTTACCAGTGTTTCTCAACCCTCCCAGGCCCCTTGGGCAAGCCAGGATGGCTGGAGGGGGCTGCAGTTGGCTTTTCTCTCCACCCCACCATGGAAGCCTGGAAGGCTGGGGGAACCTGTAGTTGATATTTCTCTTCCCACAGGTGGGTTAGGCTCAGATAAATCTTCTGGTAAAATACTTTCTCTTCCAGATAGACCTTATTAAAAACAGAATGCTCTGGTGTATTTCAAAATGGTTCCTTTTCCATTGCCCTTGCCAGAAGAACAGGGGATTTTTTTTCTCTCCAATATTCTCTGTAAGGATTTTGCAGAGCTCCTGGGGGTAAAACTCACAAATGGGTTTTAGCCACCCCCCACCATGACTGGATTTCCCCTGAGTTTTTAACTCTTAGAGCTGTCCACACAGAGCCTCCAGCAATTCATTCACTTACAGTTAGGGTTTTCTTACCTCACACTGGTTTGGTGAAGGTTTCTGCTTGTGGGTTTCTGCTTCAGTAAATTGTGAATCTCTGTATATGCTTATCTGTCTTTCAAATTTTAAGGGCAGCAGCTTACCCCCTGACCTCACTTCTCTGACAGATCTAAGAAGAGTTGGTTTTTCAGTTTGCTGAGCTTTTTACTTGTTGTTAAGGTGGAGTGCTGACTTCCCAGCTCCCCCTATGTCAGAGCAAAAAAATGAAAGTTGAGTCAGTTTTTAAAATTTTTGTGACGTCTATCATTGTTTGAGTCAATGACACAACATTTTTTGAAGTCTTTCATTCTTTGAGCCAATGATAACAGCATTTTTGTTTAAATTATTTTAATTTCAGAATTTCACAAGCCTTCCCAGCAAAATTTTTCCTTGCAAAATTTTTACATCATAGATCAATAAAAGTAATCAGAATAAGTACAGACAAGACAGTTAAAAATCCAGATGACAGTAATCATTTTATCTCCCTATTCGAGTTACGTGGATATCTTCTCTTAGAAAAATGTGGAGAAGCATGGTTTAAGATATATCTATAGATGAATCATAGGATGTAAGCTATTTGACAGTAGAAATTAGGACCAATAACAAACATTCCATAATTAAAAATACTTGTTGATTGACCATCTGATTGACTGATGTAGTCCATTCCAAATGTCAATCTGGGGATAATGACAAGGGGTGGAATATTATTATGACTTTTATAAATCTAAATAATTAAAATATATTTTAAAAACTTCTAAATAGCTATTAGTATTAAGTGTATCCTATCCTTTAGAAAGCACACATTTTTTTTTTCTTGAAGCTATACAATCCTATAGGTCTTAAACTGTGGACTGAGGTGACTGAGTAAATTCAGCAAACTCACCTGGGATTTGTAAAATATCTTAAATATTCAAGGAAAGACAGCAACATCTGTCTAAACAACTACTATTAAGTCATTTGAACCTAACTGCTTAATAAATGAAACTGTTCACTCTCTTGCACTAGGAGCATGGTGAAAATATTACTAACACAACTACGAGTGCTATTGATCAATAAAGGCTGCAAACCTCTGGTATAACCCATCACCTGAATAGGAGTTATATGATATCTGATTCATAAAAGTCAAGATTGGAATTCCCCATTATCATTAAAGCATGCAAAATAGTATGAAGATAAGTGTATGAACATAACTTAAATGAAATAGCAATGGAAAGTCAGGAGTATAAACAGTAATTTTGAACACGATGATTTTAGAAGCTCCAGTTTTGGCAGCTTTTTGGAATTTGTCGTGCGTTGGCTGATAGAATGTATTCCCACTCACCTGTACTAAACCTATTTATCCCATTATATAGGTTTTGTCAGTTAAGACGGTACTAGATTACTCTTAACAGGTTTCCTGCTCGATGTTTCTACGACTCCCTAGGGAGGCACTGCCAGAAAGATTGGCCTTTGTAGTGAATAGTCTAAACACACGTGCACACATGTGTCAAGCCCCAAGGGGATTCAGAATTGAAGCTGAGCACCAGCCGCACAGGGGATTTGATAACACTGAAAGCTGGGTAGGGATAGCTGATTCCTCAAGCTTTTTTGTTTTTCTTATTTTGTGTAAATAAAAAAAAATTTTATAAAAACATTTTATATACTTCATGTGGTAACTTAGTCAAGGGATAGATCTTTGTCAGATGTTACAGAAATAAAGATATCTTGCAACTTAAAATTTTTATTATACACATCTCTTGGTCCTGGTGTTCTGATTAGAATTCCTTTACTTCCTCTGCATTGAAATGAGAGTCTACCAATGACGTATGATAGAAAAATAAGTTCACATGGAAATATAATGATCAAAGAAATACAAATGTGAGCTGCATTTATATTTTTAAATTTTCTATAGCCACATTCAAAAACTAAAAAAGAAATACATGACATTAGTTAAAAAATATACTTTATTAAACCTGATATACCTAAAATATAATTTCAACATGTAAAAATTGTAATAATTATCAACAAGGTCTTTTATATCCTTGTTTTTATAGTAAGTCTTTGAAATCTGGTGTGCATTTTCTACATGCAACTTTACACTCAATTTGGACTAGCCACATTTTTAATGTTCAGTGGTTACCATGTTGAACCTCACAGGTGTCAGCTATCTGTGGTAGAACCACCTGTTACAGCTTGTTAAAACTTGAGATCCCTGTATTTTAGCCCAGACTTAATGAATCAGAATCTCTGAGAGAGAGTCTAGTGATCTGACATTTTAATTTTTATCCAGATGACTCTTCTACATGTAAACATTTAAGAACATTTTACTTCTAAGGAGGTAAACTCCTTAGAAACTTCTGATTCAGCAAGGGAGGGGAGGAGAGGGGTGAGGTTGGGGTGGAGGGAGGGTAATTGGTGGGGCCACACCTGTGGTGCATCTTAGATGGGCACAGGCGAAACTTACTAAATGCAGAATACAAATGTCTGAATGCAATAACAAAGAAAATGCCGTGAAGGCTATGTTAAACAGTTTGATGAAAATATTTCAGATTGTATATGAAACCAGCACATTGTACCACTTGATTGCACTAATGTACCCAGCTAAGATTTAATAATAAAATAAAAAAAAAAGTCCTGATTCAACTCCCCACACTTAGACACACACACATATACACACAGTGTTAATCTTAGTTAACTCCTATTTTCCTCCATATCCTCCTTTTCAAGTAAGCCCTAATGGCCCTTATGAATGTATCATTTTTTGAAGTATATTTTTGATGGAATGAATTCAGTTGTGTTTTGTGTTGAAAGAGTTCAAATTCTGAGGTTTGCTAGGCAAGGGCAGCATCTTACCCATACTGAGCTACTACTAACCTTGAACTTGGGCATCTTTGTTCTAGTCTACTTTTGCAATTTGCAATGTATATAGATAATTTAACAGATGCAATTTATTAGATCCCCCTTTTTTAGAGTAAAAATATTTCTGGTCATAGTTGGTGAAACATTACTCCCTATTTCCTAAATGGGCTTGGGACACTCAGAGAAATGGTAAGGTTGGTCATAACACTTTTTCTCACAGAGATAATTGATTGATTATCACATCCACTCTAGGGAAAAATGGCAATGAAAGTAAAAGAAAAGAATAAAAAAACAATGGCTCAAAAGGATCATTCAGTGACTGTTCTAGAGGCAGGTGACTTTTTACAAAATTCCTATTGGTAAAGCAAATACAAACCGAATTCTTGTGTTAAATGTGTTTACTTTTGCACCAAAAACAGTAACATAGACAGTGTGTTTCAATTAAAAGGAACCCTGGAGCAAAAATGTGTTATAGTCAGGGGTAGAAGCTGAGCGTATCATTATCTCGTAGGCACAGCAGTCAAGATAATGAACAGCTAAGAAGACTGGACAATAGAAGGTGAAGCATGACTTGTCATGAAACTGTCAATAGAATCCGAGCTCACTTTCCATTAGTAGATGCTATGAAATGGCAGGGATGTACTGAGCAGCTGGAGAAAAAAACAAAATAAATGTGGCTTGATAGCATTTAGTAATTTTAAGTCTGATTTTGTATTTGCACTGGTTACCAGAAGCCTTAACGCAGTGATTTCAATGTTTAATTCCTCTTATTCCATGAGTTGATAGTCAGAGTTATCCTCTATGGCTTTGACATTGCAACAGAAATTCCTAGAGTATTTTTTCTTTGAGGAATTTTTTTGTTTGTTTGTTTTCTTGTGGGATTCCTTTATTATGGAATGTAAGATTTGAATATGATTTGGGTTTCTGTCCCTTCTGAAAGTTAATGGTATATTTTATAAATTCTAGTGGGTTTATTGGGCCATATTGGGTTTAGGTAAAAATGAATTGCTAGTGAACTAAGTTCAAGTGCAACATCCCCAATGGATAAAAGCAAGAATGCAGACAGGCCAAAAGAAACATGAAAAGGAATAAAAAATTCACTCATAATATATGTCCAAGGAGACACATTATAAAAAAATCTCTGTCTGGTGATAGAAGGAATCAAAGAATTATAAGTACTGTATAATTATTTTTTATTCATTAACTTATTCTTTCAACATTTATTGGATATCCACTTTGTTCCAGATGTTGTTCTAGGTCCTGGGTACAGGTAAATAAGACAAGCAAGACTTCTGATTTAGAGAGACAGACGAGAGATGCCTGAAAAGTCACGAAAATAATATCGAATAGCAATAAATGAAATGAAGAAGATAGAGCAGGGTATTGTGGTAGACTGACTAGGGGTCTTGGGTAGCTGATAAATGTGAACCTCTCTGTAGAGAAAATAATTTCAATCCAGAGGGAGAAGAAGCTAGAAGGAGAGAGAGGAGCTAAGGGGGCTGAGCATTTATACAGAAGGATTCAGAACAAAAACTAGAAACAAACAAACAAAAACTGCAATCTTTCTGGCTTCCTCCGTAACGCTTAAATTCAACCTTCTTCTCTTGAAGTCAGAGCCCTTCCTAGGCATAGATGTTGAGAGTTTTTGGTTTAAGTCTAGTTGTCTCTTCCTCCCCATGTCTTCCAGAAATGTCCAACTGGTGGACACATGGTAAGTTTCAGGAAAGTCTCTCAGACCTTTTTCATTTCCTTTAGTTTGGATACAAGAATCTTTTTCCCTCATAATATTAGGTACCCCAATGTCTGTTCCTGGAGCCACCTGGTGACTCTCCAGAGTTAAACCTTGTGTCTTGCAGGTTCTACATATTCCAAGTGCCCTTGCTGGGTACAGAGTAGAAACATCATAAATATTTTCTTCAGAAAAGAAACAGTGGGAAAGAATAAAGTTCCCCAAAGCCATGCTGCTAACTTGCACACTCATAAATAGTTCCAAAAGTTGCCAACCTCAAGGTCTAAGATTGGTTTCAAGGCATTAACAAAGAAGTTTTAAAATTCCTAGGCCTCACCCCTGGGGATTCTTATGTAGAATGACACCTGATTTTTTTTTAAGTTATCAATCAGATTTTTATTAGTGAAAATTTTTACGAGTGTTATTAGGCCTCGGGTGGGGGACTTGTTTTTTCTCTCTTTATGGTTTCTTTGACTTTAGTTATTTGTTTAATTTGCCCTTTCAATTAAGAGGTGTATTTAAACTAGAGCCAACTATTAAGATTATGGTTATTGTGTTTAAACATACAGCAGATAAAGTAAAGGCAAATTTTGTTGTTTAAATTCAAAATGCAGGAGCCCAATGAAGCATGATATGGGTCTTCTTTTTTTGGAAAAGGCAAGATCTGCCCTTGTGTACCAGTTCCCATCTCTGCAATGAAATCCGTTCTCTTAATAGCTGGAATGTTTGCAGATGAAAGCATATTTAATAGCACACCCTGAACACCTTGGGGAGTCAGGATTTTGGACTGAAATTCAACTTTTTTCCCCTATTAAATCCCAGCCAGAGGAGTTGCATTAATGACTGTGGTGACGTTTGGATGTGGATGGGAGACACCTGGCACCATCCGGAGATCAAATGTCCACAGTCTTTGTGGTGACTCTTTTCTGTTTGTCACTCAGCAGGTGGAATGAATGCAGGCCTGCGGGCTCTGTGCCCAAGTTAATGTACAGACCTAAAACAGCGAGGAGGCAGGACGTTTCCTCCGCAATTTTAAAGGATTACAGCTCAGGATAGGTGCATGGGGGGGGGGGGGTGGGAGGTGGGTGTTGGGCAGGTAGGTGGAGTGAATATTTCCCAGTGCACGAATTTCTTAGGGGAAATCGCCCTTTTCTAGCCTGCAGGCATTTCCCTTGTCCCGTTTCAACAAACTTCCACAGCCCAATTTGTTATTCAAAAATTTATGGAAAATGTATGTTAAAGTGAAAAGGGTACATTGTGCAGAAAAGGGAAGCAGCTTGTAAGCATATCATTATGCGTGAGCCATGGGGCCCGCAGATGGCACTTCTACTCAGAAACGAGAGTAGTGCCAAAAGCCGAACTCTAAATACATTTAAATCACATATCTTTACTTAAAAATGGAGTATTTTGGAAGGAAAAGCAGATGATATTTAAGTACACAAGTGGTATTCTTTTGTTCCCCATATAATAGAGCCCTTTACAAAAGTCGTTGCCTTCTGAGTGTGCAGTAAGCCTTTGATTCCTCAAATTCCCCAGAGGATTTAGTTGCAGCACACGGCTCAGTTCTTAATAGGATTAACCATTGAGGTAGTACCTGGCTATGAGAACCACTCTTGAAGTATCCTTACAGTTATTGAAAATTAAAGGATTTGTTTTGATTACTATGTTCAATGCTAAAAGCAAACCTTTGTTTTGCACATTAGAAATAGTAACAAAAAAAAAATTATCATGACATACGGGCTCCTTATTTTAATTGAAACTAAATTTTGTTCTTAGACTGTGCCAATCTGCTAATTAATTAGGGGGAGGGTAATGAAAAGCATGAAAGCATTTGTTTGCTACTTCTGGGAATATTTCTTTTTTAACATAGTAATTATTCTGATTTCTTGTTTAGAATGTGGTTATATTTACTCTTACGGGAGAATTTGTTTTTTATAGGGTATAGTTCATGTTTGTAAGACTATCACAGTCAATAATCAGGTCATTTTTATTTCCTCTTTTGCAAGAGTGGCCTTGTTTCCATTAGCACCTCATACGATGAGTATTGAGCTCTGAAATTGATTTTGAGTGTGTATTCCTAATTTTTATTGATGCCATTAGATATGAGAGCAATACTATTAAAATACACATTGTCAGCATTTAAAAGTTTAACACATAGCCTTTTATTTTAATATTCTAACAGACTGATCTCTTTAATGATTATACATTTACAATATGGATATTTGGGATATGGAATCTTTAATTTTCAAAATACTGCCAATACATTTTATTACTACATTTCTCTATCCCTTCTTCACTCTCCTATTGTAAAATATCTAACCTCCAGTATATTGCTCCTAATTTTAATAGCTTCTCTTAAGCTGGGGTGTGTACATGTGTGAGGAAGAAAGAGTATGTATATGTGTGCGCATGAGAGTGAGGGCGGTGCCAGTGAGGGAGAGAAAGAAGAATTATTTTTTAAAGAAATACAATATTATTAGTTTCAGCCAGCCAAAAATAAAACCTAGTGATGTCTTATACTGTGTTGTTAAATAAAAGACCAATGAAAGTTATTCTTAAGGGAAAGAGAGGAATTGATTATGATTATTGGTAAATTGTTCATTTCAAACCGAGTGACTGTAGAGCCAATTCAAATGTTCTTCAGAAGATGTTGTACATGAATTGGATACCTGGATTGGTTTTATCTATATATTAATTAATTTATTTATTTATTGATTTATTTTTGGTGGAAAATTCTCTACTCTGTCTTTATTGTGAAAATTTATCAAAGACCAGGACCGATTAATGTTTGTGTATTTGTACACCAGATTCCTTACACACCGAATGCCCTAAGCTTTTCTTCTTCTTTTGTAGTTATATTGTATAGCTAGCTTTGGGGAGAATGCTACTTATCGTGTATTTCCAGTCATTTTCTCATGGAGGCTGGCTGTGTGGATGTTCTATGGCTGGTGTTCAGCTCACCTGAACCCTGCTTACCTGCTCACTGGAATAATGATCCCTGGGTGGTATGAATGAAGGGGATGCCTGTGGGAAAGAGGCTCATTTGCCTCTGCCTCAGAGAATGATTATGAAGAACAACTGAATATCATGGGTGATAGTTGAGAGGATCAGATCAACAATTAGTTTACTCACAGACAGAGGTTAAATATGATAATTACTATATTACAAAACCAAGGAGTTGACTGGGGCATCATTTAAGGAAGGCCAGCTTCCAATACAAAGTTCAAACCCTTTCTATGATTTAAAAGGCATTCTTATTCCATGAGTCAGTTCCTGATCTATCTACATTTAAAAAGAGATGATTGATGACAATTTTATAAATCTGCTTATTTGTTTCATAAACAAATCAAAATTTCCCAGAATGTTTCATGGCTGATGATACAGCAAGCAATGTTTTCAGCAAGTATTTCTTTTTCTTAATGATTTCAAATTTTCTAAAAGTGAGCCATCTACACCCCTTGAAATAAAAGAAATAATCAGCAAGGGATGCACAGTTTCTGGTGAGCCCTACAGGATTCTGCTAATCCCAGTTTGTTTTCCAAAATGGCATTTTGTATCCCAAAACTGTTCAGTAAATGAACAGTCCTTATATGATCTAGTAACTTGTTCAATTGCACTCTAGGCCCCCATATCAGTACTATTTTATATACTTTAGCAAAAGCAAATGAACCTCAACTATCTATGAATTAATTATAATTAGTGACTGATTTAATGTTTTCTTTTGCATTCCTCTTTGTATGTATCCCTCTGAAACAAACATTATTCTAGGCATGCAATACACAATTATTAGTTCAAGTTGAAGTGATTCTGTATAAAATTGGCCTCATATTTATTCATTCAGAAAATGAGCAAGGAGAAAGTGCATATTTTATAAAACTCCAATAATTTCTGTATCAGATAACCCTTAAGCGAAATAAGATTTGACCCTTTCAAAATTGGTTAATGAATTGGTATTACATGGAATATCTTTTTTAACTTCTTTAGAAGTGTTTTTTGCTTCTTCCTGAAGCCTGTGAACATAAGCTTTGAATCACAGATCTTGAATTTGAATGTTGGAAATATGATTGTTTTGATTGGATTGGTGTATCTTTATGATAGAAGCCACATATTCTGTGCAAAACCATGCCAGCATTTGACAAATTATTGTGGAAATCTGTGTGTCAGAGAGGGTGAGTCAAATTAATTGGAATGCTATTCCAAAGGTAAAAACACCAAGGTTCCATATAACAAGACTGGGAGACTTCTTTGGCCGGAAGTAATTTTAGAGGGAATAAAACGTATTATTAAAAAAAAAAGAAGAAGAAGAAAAAGGAAGGAAGGAAAGAAAAGGAAAAAATTATTAAACCGATGAAATTGACCATTTGAAATTTAACCGAAGCATACCTTGTCATTACTCTTTGAGTCCCCATAATTTCTTGGAGTGGGAAAAACAAAGACTCTGTCCTGCTCATTAATCTCTGACATATTCTCTGATCTTTTGGTCACAACCACAATGTACATTCAGATCTTGAGGGAGACTTGGGAGCCTCCAGATATTTTTGAATTTTTTTTCCCAGCTCCCTCTTTCTGTGATCCAACTTAGTCAATTTGGGGGACTATCAGTGTATTTCAGATAGTATCTGTAATGAGGCCACCTCCTTGATCCATTGAACAAATTTGGCATTACAAACAAATAAAACTCTTCCCTTCCCTGGAGTCTGAGGACCACACCCACAACAGCACGGGTAGGCTCTGCACGGGATGTTGGTCACTCTCAAATGACAAAAGAAGTGAGATACATTGAACAACTGTAACTTCAGTGGAGAGATTTCTTTGCATAAAGCAGAGTTGAGTTTTAGATTATTTTATTTAATAGCATCGCCGTAGTTATGCAACTTCTGATGTGTCGTTCTATGTATATTACTAGATGGCAAAATAGGAGGGGATTGGCTTACAGCTTATGGATCAATGCACCTTCTTTAACATCTGACACGAGTCCTTAAGCAGCATCAGTGCCCAGCCGCAATCGTGCAAACTCCACAAAGGCACAGGCCCCATCTTCCTTGTACACCTCTAGTACCAAACTAGAGGGAAGGGCTGTTCCATAGAAATACCATGCAAGACAAATATTTTCAAATAGGAAGATTAAAAATAATAAAAGGGAAGCTGGTGAGATTAATTCATATATTAATAGGATACAGACTTATTTTCAAAGTGTAACCAAAACAAAAATGTTACAGAGGCACATTGCATTTTTTTAATATTAAATCTGTCCAATCAAGCACATATTTTACTGTTATAGCACGTGTCACTAAAGACTGGACACATTTCATGTTTTCATCAACGTCTCTGGTGGCTGCTGTATTGCACAGCAAAGGTCCAGAGCCTGAAATGCTGTCTGACAAATAACTAACCCACAATTAAATATTTGTCAAATAAACAAATGAATAATATTAGTTAACTGGTTTTGGTATATCCAGACCAACTAATAATATTTTTTTTCTATTATAAAATGATTTTATTACATGTCCACAAGCCTCATTATAAAATTTCTTTGTTAAGCAATGGAGAGATCTTTTATTTGGACTTAGAATATTCCTTTTCTGAATAAGGCAAAAGTTTCTAAACAGTTATATGAGCAGTAGAATACAAAATGGCTTGAGTATTCTGAAATTCATTCATTTGAACTCGTCATTTCATTTTCTTCTGCTGTGTGGAATGAAACTCATATGCTCATATTTTTATGTCTGTGAAATCTGTATTTGTATTCATTAGAAAGAAGTCAATTAATTTGCATTTACTAATCTCCCATTCCTCACACTGTAATATCATTCTCTTTATATCTAAAGGGAAAATTGTTAATATTTCTTTTAAGCCTATAAACTTAATTTCCATTAAGGGAACTGGTAGTTTGAATGAAGATAACAACATCTTACTAGTTTTATTCCTATTCTCTGACTTTTATAGGTTTGTCTATATAGCTTTCATTTATGGCATTTGTGTAAAATTTGTAGTCTACTGTTTGCTTAATTTTTTTGATTCATAAGTTTAATGGTAGAAAAGTCCATCTAAAAGATGCAAACTGAGGCATTCCTAAAATAGTTCCCAAATAGCAATAATGTTTAATTTTTTAATTGCTTATCTTGTAATACTTTAAAATAGGGTATTTACATTTCTCAAATTTTCTACAAATATTCAATGAAAAGTTAATGTGCTTTGATTGAATCAAAGTGGACCCAGATTAACTGCTATCAATAATCTACAAAGTACATTTCTATCAGAGAGAAGGCTTTGGAATAAAAATCAATATATTGTTTTGTTTATGCACAGTTTTGTCTACTCCGGGTGAATTTATTTACAGAAAGATGTCTACAAGGATGCTTACCAATGCGTAAGCAGTCATTACCACTGCTGATGTGATTTCTGATGCCTTTTACTTAGCTTTTATTTGATGGAATCATTTAGATTTTTCACAATGGTACTACAAAAAATATTCAAAAATAAATTTGAAAATATAGATCAGATTGCATTGTGTTATACAATATTCTGTATGTAAGCTGAAATACCAGAAATTAATATTCCAGAAAAAATACACATTTTGAGCTTTCTTAATTTTATAATCATTTAATTAATAAGGTATTTAAGTAAACATACAAGTTTAATATATTTTAACATAAATGAAAACCTAGTAAATAACAACATTTGGTAAGTGCATTATCTTATTTTTTACTGAATATTTGATGGGTAAATGTATTGGTTAAAAAACCTTTCTATGCCAGGCACAGTGGCTCACTCCTACAATCCTAGCACTCCAGGAAGCTGAGGTGGGTTGATTGCTTGAGCTCAAGAGTTTGAGGCCAGCCTGAGCAAAAGGGCAATCCCATCTCCACTAAACATAGAAAAAAAACTGAGGCAAGAAGACAGCTTAAGTCCAAGAGTTGAAGGTTGCTGTGAGCTACGACTGATGCTACGACCCTCTACCCCAGGCTACAGCTTGAGACTCTGACTCAAAAAAAAAAAAAAAACTTCCTAATTTATTTGTTTGAAAAATATTTATAAGGTATATAAGAAAACATAGGGTGAGTTTGATAGCTTGGAAATTAGTGGATTTTTATATAATTTTATTTCACTAATAAAAATAAGCAATATTAATAGCTAACATTTACTATATTCCAGTCATGGTGTTAAGTGAATTATCCATATAATCTTTATAAGAACCCTATGGATTAGATATTGTTATTATCTCTGTCTTACCCAGGAGGAATCCAAGGAACACAGAGGATTATAACATGTCTAGGATCACATGGTTATTAAGTGTTTTTGTCAAGTGTGAAACCCAAGCAGTTGAACTGCAGAGCAGGTGATTTACCATCACAATGTATCCAGTCTACTGTGTATGCTGATCACGCCTATTTTTCTCTAACTTTCAAGCAGCAAGCTTTTACACTTTTTAAAATTTATAATTAACATTATATGGAATAACCAAACAAGTAATATTTTTATTGCTTAAAATTGTCATATTACAGTCATTATCACAGAGAATTCTTAAATTAGCAACCTAGCTGATGCAAGTATCTGCAGAACCAAGGGCAGGCTCCTCGGTAGACAGGTCCCAGGTCAAGTTCAATGGCTTGCACAAGGCTGCAGAGTAGTCAGCTGAGAGGCAAACAAGTCCTATGTGTGCCTAAGTTTCAGGCAGAATTTTATAATTTTATAGTATTCCTAATTATAAAAGTCATTTTTTCCAATTCAACCTATTGGTGAATCTCCTTCAAAATATTCTTACAATTTTATTTCGCAATAAAATTGCTAAATTGTGGCTCCTAATAGCGTTAAAAACTAATATTCAAGAGAGATTAAAGGATCAGAACTGCACAAGTGAGTAAACAGACTTGATTATAAGGAATAAGGACACCTAATTATTCCAAGGTAGGATATAATTAAGTGCTAAAAGTTGCGTGCTATAAAGACAATAAAGGCTGCAGTGTTTCTAAGGAGGAAATCAAAGAACCATATTGCTTTGCTCAGCTCTGATTGCCAAGTTGAAGACTTGAAAACTAAAACAAAATAAAAACAAAGCCAGTTTACACAAGGTCTCCTAATTCTGTCTCGTCTTCTCAGTTTGTGTTAAAGATATATACTCTTGATTAGACAATCATATACCTACCATTCCCTTAAAAACACATTACCATGGCACTGTAATAAGGGAGGTAGCTTAAAAAGGAAAGCAGAAATGGTAATTATCATTTCTTGTAGACCAGAAGCATTTTCTTTTGTTATTCAATTTAATGTGGTAGGTATTTGCTCTCCGTTTTATGGATTGGAAGACTGGGGCTCAGAGAATCTTAGTAACCTCAAATGAGGTTGTGCTTATTAGGAACAAAGAAAATTCAAACCCTGGTCCACTATGATTTAAATTCTATACTCTCCACTGCATTTTATTCCCCTATGATTTAAATTCTATACCCACCCCCTACACACACTGCATTTTGATAAAAGCACTCCAACCATCTGGAAGATCAGGATGTTAGTACTCAACAGTTCAATTCTAGATTGCTAGGAGTCTTTATGGAGGGCAGAAAAGCTTTTCAGTGTGATGAGGAGAAAGAGGTTGTCATTCATCTAAAATTCCTGCTAGACCTTGGGAGCAGGGTGTCTAGGAATGTAGTTCCTAGTAGAGGCTGAGCCCAGGAACTCAAGATGGACTCAGCCAACTGGCACTTCTCAGCACATCAGAGGACTTTACACCCTGCCCGGAAAGGCAGAATGATAAGGGGTCACCCTACTTACATGTGAGCAGTAAATGTGGACACAATTCATTTCCAAGACGAGAATGACATACACGAAACTGGGGAATTAGACCTGTTTGTTTTCATGATCGTGGGTCCCTCTTTGACTTCCCCTTGTTTGCTTTTTTGCGCTGAGACCACTCTGTAGATTTAAGAGAACCCCTTCTGACTTCCTCACCACCCCAGTTCTACTGGCCAGAGCAGGAGGGAAGCAAGTGAGTTGCAGATGTCTTAGTCTGGATCACTTTAACGCCTTTTTGAAGTGGAGAGAATTGCATTGTACTAAAGGGTCAGTTATCAGGCAGTGAGACCGACATCTCTGTTGATGTAATTCAGACATGTAGCATTGCACTGGTGGTAACCACAATGAAAATGACAGCTGACATGTACTGAAGGCGTACTATGTGCCAGGCACTGTACCAAGTGCTTCTGATGGAGTTTTATATTTCACCTTCACTACACTTCTATGAAATAGGTGCTGTTAGATTCCCACTTTTAGATGATAAACTTAGGTTATTTTTCCAGAACGAGTTGTGTTGGGATTGTTGGGATCTTCATGTTATGTAATATCATCCCACATACTATTGACAGTGAGACTAGTTAGCAAATATTTGAATGCAAAAGTCAGTAAAATAATGTTCAAATTAGGTGCATAACCAAACAGTAAATTTCAAGATGAACTAAATTATTAGTCAATGTGAACAGCAAACAAGATCTGATACTGCTAGCAAGATACATTGAAACCATTCCCGTACTGTGTATTTCTACATTTGTGTTATAAACAGCATCATCATTAAAGGATAACAGATAGATATACTGTAATACCACTGTGGTAATTTTCTATCTTAATGGTCATGGTGTGGGTAGTCAAAGTGACTAAGCTAATTAATACATTTTATATTCCCCCATTGAAAGATACATACTTATTCTAAAGTTAATTCCAACTTTTCTACATTTTGTAGATGTGTGATATTTGTTTGCACTGGGAGAGGGGTTGTTTTATGTGCTTATTTGGATCTTACCTCCTTTCTTTTTTATTTTAACAGTTTCGTCCAGCTTTTTATTGTCTAAGCAGTCTGGAGCTTGCTTAGTCACTGGGCTTCGCTGTGGAGCACTGCTGTGAGCTAGCTGAATTATACATCGAAGATCCATCCTTTTGGTGAGTGGAATCATAGCTACAATTTTGTGCTTTGCTCTGCCTCAAGTTGTATTTGCATTGCTGATCAAAGTGCTTTCATACAGGACACAAAACAGGGCTTTTCAAGCTTTGTGCAGGAAAGCATTCTTTTTCTTTTCTGTTTTGTTAATGGACAAAAGTAATTGGTACTTCCATTTTCTGTCTCTGAAATCTGCTATTTTGTTTCCCTTTCCTGATCCAACTGAATGACTTTACAATTCTTCTCACACAAATCTGCCTCTTCTGTACCTGGATGGAATTCTCAACCACCCCCTAGCCCCACCCTGCCAAATACTTTGGTCGCCATACATTTCTTATGTGATATGTACACATGGAGCTGGACCACATAATATCACATTGGAGAGTGCAAAGACTTTTTGGATGGAAACACAAGGTCCCCTTGATCTGTTTAATGTTGTTAATCTCTATAGGCTATAAGACAGGAAGCAGAATGGAAGCCATCAAGCCTTATGTTCCTAGCTGAGTCATTTCTGTTTTTATTGCCCCTGACCTAGCATTCTTGATATATTTCTACATTATCTAGCTCCAGCCATCAAACGTTTCCCCAGGGCTCTTTCTCGGGAATTCTACAGCCATTTCTCTCTAGTATTTTGCTTTTTAGATCTTGCTTTTATCTCTGTACAGATCAAACCATATCAAGATGGCTCATTTTGGGGGTGGGACAATTAAAGGGTTCCTTGGGATTAATAATGCACTGCACAATTTTAATTTGGAGATGGGGCATCTGACCTAGTTAAAACATCAGAAACAGGATCATTTTAGTAATTTGAGTATGTGTAGAGACTTTCTGGCTAAGGATAAGGTGTAGGAGGAGATGTTAAAGACTCATTAGTGATTAGCTACATGTATAGAAAATGTGTCTGGATTAAATCCTTTTTAAACTTTTAAATGCTGAAAGAATTTTTTCTGTGACAATGAGACAGTGAGTAAAGAGCAGGTCTTAGGTGGCTGAGAGAGTAGGAAGCAGTGAAAGACAGCGGTGAGGATGTTAATATTCTCACGAAGGTGGCATGATGTAATAACCAGACAGCCTGCTGCAATCGTCAGTGTAGGAAGCACGTATGAAGCGGATTCTATAGTACCTGAACGGCAGTCTCACGAAGCTGTAGTGGCAATTAAATTAGATGATACAATAAAGCACTGTATTGTGGTACTTATTCAGGGATAAATGAATGTCCCTAGCTCTGTTTTGCTGGTGAAGAAACTGAAGTCCAAGCAACTTGTTTGAAAATCTAGCTCTCGAGTATGGCTGGTTTCTCTATTTTTCTTTCTTTCTTTTCTTTTCTTTCTTTCTTTCTTTTTTTTTTTTTTTTTTGTGTGTGTGTGTGTGTATGTGCTCTCTCTGTATGTTTTCATGGGCATGTGGCCTAGGCATGGAGAATTTTCTGTTAGAGTGGTCCGGTTCTGTTGGGATTTTATTGTGCTTTTAGTCTGAGACAGGCATTCCATTTAATAAACATTCCTCATCCCAGCTTAACTTTCTCTGATGCTTGGTTATTCCTAGTGTCTTAGATGCCGGATTCACATTAGTTGTGCAGGCCTCTTTTGGTTGGAATACGTCTCTGACTTTGAGGTGGGTAGGTCACAGATCAGGTACCATCTGCTCCCAGAAGCATCCCGTGGGGCCAATTTCTGGGTCTATCTTTGCATTTGTTCTTAAGGAAATCTAGTCAAGTGTTTAGCAAATCCATTATGAATGCAGAGTTGTCAATGTTGGAAGAAATAGGAGGGCGCGTGGTGAAACAGACCTCAGACTCTGGTGGATCCGCTGCTAAACCATCTGTCCTCTCCTAACAAGTGACAGACCAGAAAACTGCAGAGTTAAAGAAAGAGAGTTTCATGGGGCAGGGCATAGAAGAATGGAGCTTGCCATGGAAGGAGGACTTCCCTGAGGATTCCCAGAGGGTTTTGTTGCCCTCGTTACATCCAGTGATCATCCCCTGTTTTCTTTTTCTTTTCCACCATCCTCATCTAATCATCTAATTTAATCTTCTGTTAAAAGTTGACAGGTGGTGGTGGTACATGTTGGTTGGGGAAGTAGGCAGAGGATAATGAAGAGGAGGAATGGCATGTGGATGTGGGAAGAAAGAGAAAAGGTCATATGATCAATCTTGGGGACGTCTTTGATAATAAAAACAAATCTCGGAATCTCAGGCTTAGAAGATGAAAGCTTGACACCTTTCCGAAGTTCGCGAATGTTTTACAGTAGTGCAGCTGGTGTACTATCCTGCAGACTCACCGTTTGCCTTATACGTTGCCATCATTTGCTAAGAAAGTGTTTATAAGTTACTATTTCAACGAAATAAGTGTTGGATTATGCTTAAATAACAAGCTAGTCAGGGAGGCAGGGCCTGGTATGCAAAAAACCATGCATCAACTTTTAGAAGAAGTTCTTCATCCTCTGGCGTTGTATTTTACATTTGATTGAAATGGTTTTCAAGAAATTGAAATTGCCCCACGATTATAAGGACCTACACCTAAATACAGTGCAAGGTCTGCAAGGCTTCTGCCCTCTGCTGTTCATTTAGAGTGTGGCTTTCAGCCCTAACAATAAATGAGCTTGGCTTTACCAGGCAATAAGAGGGTTTATAAACATAAGCCAGTGTTTTCCCTGGTTTTCAGTTCCTTCCCAGACCACCTATAGCTTTTTCCTTTTCATTCAGGCTTATGCCTGAAGTTTTAAATGCCATTCTCTTTGCTCTTAAGAGGCAGTATCCTAAGGTATACAGCTTTTCTGGCCAGGGATCTACCTTAAACATTTCCATGTGACGTCTTTTGCTTAACTGGAAGCAGTGTATAAAAAAAACATAAAAACTTGGTTTTTACTCCAAGTTGGAATCCCAGAAAACACTGTATTTAGGTGTGGGGTGTAGGTCCTTATAATCGTGGGGCAGTCGCATTTGCTTTCAACCTAATTAGAATGAAATGCAAGAAGTGATTCTGTTATCAAGAAATTACATAATTTGGGGCTTTTTCTTTTTACTATTTTTATCACCAAAAACACAATTTTTGGCTATTTTTTGCTATTTAATTATGAAGATTAAAAAGAAGGACAATTAAAAATCATAGGAGAAAGCCTTGATACTTTTAAAGATTGCCTCTGATAAGAGCTAAACAGAACAAACATTTTTCAATCTCTGATATTATTAAAAAGAAACTATAGGAAGAAATTTGGGGAAAATCAGGAGACCTATACAAAGGATATGTTTTTAGGTATTGCCTCCTATAGTGGTGATGTGTGGATTTAACTCCCTATTAGAAGACTACAAGCTGACATTTCCACTTTCCTTCCCATGTAAAGGGTTCATAATAGTCACTGTGTGCAGAATATAGAAGTGACCGAGTCCCGTGTAAGAACTAAAATTACACTTTTTTTCCTGTAGTATAAAATCGATTTCCATATAAGTAAAGAAATTCTTAGTACCCTGTTGAAAGTATTACATTGAACTCTTTTATTCCCTTTTCTTTTTTGCCAGTATAAAAACACCCTTTAATATTCACCAGATAACATTTAAATGAGTGCATAGAAAATTTTCTTTTTCCCAGTGTGGTGGTGGCTCATGCCTATAATCCTAGCACTCTGGAAGGCCACAGCAGGTGAATTGCTTAGGCTTAGGAGTTTGAGACCAGCCTGAGCAAGAGTAAGACCTTGTCTCTACTAAAAATGGAAAAACCCTCTGGGTATTGTGGGGGGCACCTGTAGTCCCAGCTACTTGAGAGACTGAGGCAAGAGGATTACTTGAGTCCAGGAGTTTGGGGTTGTTTTGAGTTAAGATGCCACAACACTACCTAGGTGGCAGAGTGAGACTCTGTCTCAACAACGAAAAACGAAATTTTTATTCTACACAACATGCCTGAGTTGTCTCTTAACATTTTGAGATTTACAATAGGTTTTCTTTAAATATTTCATATTCTTTCTCATAAAGTCATGCGGTATTATATATTTCATGAAAATTTTCTTAGAAATTTAAAGAATAAAGTAGAACTTATGTAATCAGAATGAATATATGATGCATGTGTTATATTAACATAATATGTATTAATAGAAAAAGGAGAAAGGAGCAATTATTAAATATATGCCACATACTTAATTTTTTCTCTTTAACATAAATTCTTTGATTAAATCATCAAAGTACAGCCTTCATTAATCCTGAAAACAGAGGTTCCAAGAGCTTAAATATGTTGCTCAAGTTTGTACAACAAAATGAGGGAAAAAATGTATTTGGTCATTTAATCTTCTAGATACTAATCCTCTGATTAGTTTTTTAATACAAGCAAAAATATGAGATAATTCTAGGGAAATATTTATATTATAAAGAGCATAATTTGATAAAGCCAAGATCTAGTAAATTAATTAGATGTATTTTAAAATTATGTATAGTTTTGTTTCAATTCCCACTGTTGTCTTTCATTCTAAAGTGAGAATGACATACTCATCTATATTTGCCGAAGATCACTGGCATGTACATTTTGGTTTATAAACCCCTGAGTATATAAATCCATGTAATATTTTATCATGAACTAAGAAAAGTAATTATAGGAGACTATTGAAAATTTTAAATACCTCCTTTGGAAAATTGAGAGGGAATGATTCACTTTGCTATTATAAAATGCTTACAGAAAAAGCAAAGTAGTCCATAGATGATTTTTATGAGCTTTCATACTCAGAGGTATTATAATTAACTAAACTATCAATATTATCTTTAAACTAAATGCAGCACTGAGTCTCCTACAACCATGTCTTAAAGTATTTCCCTGATAACAGTACGCTGAACACAGTTATGTGCGAACCAAATTGAAGTTCAAATAGACAGCTTTTCAGTGGTCCTCCAGCTCTAAGTTTAAACACTGAGATGAATGTTGCGTTCTTTCTCATTATCTTCCATAAATGCAGAAATCCTTTTTATAATTTGAGCAAAAGATAGTTGGGATGAGCATCTAAAGTCCTGGTACTTTCTTTTGAAAATTAAGTAACATGTTTTTAAAAATCCATAAAGTATAAGACAGAGGCTTGGCCTTCTAGGCAAATTGTAAGGGGTTTAAGAGAAAATATTGTTTCTGCTGTTGGTGAAGGGACAGGCTGGGGAACTACCAATCACTGCATATGAAAGGGAAAAGCGCCAAGCACCTTACAAAGCTTATAACTTTTGAATATGATATGCATTTAACATTTTGGGCTGAGAGAATACTTGACATTGGACAGAAAGATATATCTACAAGGATGTTACTTAATAATGATTTAAAATATGGGCATTGCATTACCTCGGGCACTGAATGGTTGCCATGGACGTGTGCCCTTCCTTTATCTTGTGCACTTTTGTTCCTAACACCTCTCCTGTGATGCTCTTAACAAGACTTTGCTCGAGATGCAAAGTAAACAAATGAAAAAATAAAACATAAATGATTTGAAAACAGCATAAATTTCTACCAATGAGGGATTAAATAACGATATACAAATACTGAAGTACCATATGTCCCTGAAAAATGTATCTTCTCAAAAAATATATAAGAATGTATAAAATACATATGTATGTTTAAGTATATATAGTCAGATCCTAGCATATTTATTTTAAAAATGTACCAAACAACATTTTAATAAAAGGTGAAAAAGAAATGTTCATAGTGATTATTTCTTTGAAAAGAGGTAATGAAGGGTTTGTACTTTTCTATTTTTTTTCTGCTAAAGTTTTCCAACTTTTTGCCATAATTTTATATTACTCTTATAATTAGAAAAGAAAAGAGAGGGAAACTGATCAGTTATTAGCATGTGACATTATTTTACTCAAATTGAGAAGCTTATCTTGGAGATTAAACCATTCTTGTACCAAAGGAAAAAGTGAGTATCTTATTTTTTTATGAGAAGGCTTTAATATTTTCCAGCAGAAGATGGCGCTATTCATATCAAGTATTATGGGCAGCCAGCATGAAGGGGGAAACATATCTTCAGAAAACAAAAGACATTACAAGTTTTTATAATCAATTTTTCAGAAATCTGAAAAAGTCTTTCTTGCTCTCTAAAAGGTTCAGATACACTGGAAGAACAAGTTGGTTATTAAAAAAAATGAAGTAAGTGATATGAAATTCAGAGGAAAGAGTTACTGTAGTTACCATTGCAGGCAGAATGCAAAAGGGAAAGCGTCCAGGAGAATGGATGGCGCAGAATGAGTTGTAAATAAAGGACAGGAATTTGCGAAGCATGCTGAGGAATAATAATGCCTGCTCATTGCCAGACCTGTGACATGCCAGCTACTGATTTAGACTTTCCCTGCGACCACTTCAAAACATTTGCCACAATGTTATACAGGAATTGATAGGATCTCACTTTACAGATGAGGAAAGTGAGACTCAGGGATATGAAACAATCTCCCCAAATGCCACTCTTCTCTCCTGCCTTCTGATAGCAAGTCCCCATGCCAGGCATATAATGTTATCTATTTGTCATCTCTTAAGAGTTTCAGTTTCTTCTGCAAAATGGTGTTAAAGTGACTTGCCCAGGGTTGCAAAGTAAATGGTCAATCTGGGAACAGGATCTGTTTGGCTTAGAGTCTAGATTTGATCAGCGGTAGCTCTTAAACTTGACAGCTCTATGAGCCTGGGCAAAGTTTTTAAGAGTTGTAAGGTTCCCACATGTGCAAGTGCTTTCCTCAAAGGCTGCTAGGGAGAGTCCGTTATTGTGTGGGAAAGAGCTTGAGACAGGGCTAGACAGACAGTATACTATTTGTTGTTGTTATTATTATAATTACTATTACTACTACTATTACTATAGCATTGTTATCAAAAGCACAAAATGCGTATCACCAGTGGCGCTGGAAGATATTAAAGTGATTCATAAAACAGTAAGAAGTTCTTCTTCTTTTTTTTTTTTTTAATTTCTCCTGATACATCCATTACCTCAAGGAAAGTAGTTTGCAACTACTATCATTTGAACAATTCTCTTAAATTTGTTAATGGTTCTATTTGAGAAAAAAAAGTAATAGATTCAGGGCAGCACCTGTGGCTCAAGGAGTAGGGCTCTGGCCCCACATATTGGAGGTGGTGGGTTCAAACCCAGTGTGGGCCAAAAAAAAAAAAAAAAGTAATAGATTCAGACTCATAGCTCTCATTAGCCACTGGTGTCTAGTTTGAAATTAGGAGCATTTACAAAATTAATTCATTTTTACAGTTACCTTCTATTTATAGCAAATAATGCTTAAATGTTTTTAAATGTTTACATCTATTTTAGAATTGAGTTTTGAAATAATGGGTTTTGCATTTCACTGATAATTAGGGACCATGAGCATTTTTTCATACGTTTGTTAGACATTTGTCTGTCTTCCTTAGAGAAGGTTCTATTCATCTCACTTGCCCATTTATATAAGAGGTTGTTGGCTCTATTTTTAGTCGCTTTGCTTGGATTGTAACCCCGGCTTTGTCACTTACTCACTGGGTGGCCTTGGGCAAGCTACTACCCTTACAACCTCCTCACCTGCAAATGGGGATAACTGTCACTTAAAAAAAATTAAACTATTATATATATACATTTGTGATATACTGCAATAAAGAATACATTTAATCTTTGTCCTTGGTACCTAGCAGAAGACCTTCAAAGTCTTAAAATTTTCTGACAGAAAGGTCTTTTGATATTCATGATTAAGCTCCTTGCACTGCACCTGAACTTATGCTAATGAGGTGGGGGAGACCAATTCTTTGATTAGAAGATTGGAACTTTCATACCCACCTTCAACCTCTGTGGAGGGAACTGGGCTAGTGATTAAGTTCAGTAGCCTGGCCTATGATTTAATCAGTCATGCTAACATAATGAACCTCCAAAAAATACTCAGGTCACTGAGGCTTGGGGCTTTCCTGTTGGGATAGTATTGGTGTGCTGGGAGGGTGATGCACCCGAGCTTCACAGGGACAGACGCCCTGCACTTAGCATCCTTCCAGGCCTTGCTCCATGTGTCACCTCATTTGGCTGTGCTTTTGTTTTGGTATAGTAAACAAAACGCTAATCAAAAAAATGTGTTTAAGAAACAAGAATATACCAAGTAAGAATAATAAGTGATAATGCCGATGGTATGAGGTGGTGGACATGGAGGCTGTAAGCTAGAAATATAGTTGGGAAGTATCACACTATATGAAGCTAGAAAAAAAAGTGATGGGAGTAACCACCATCACTCAGGTGAAAGATTTACACAGACAAGTGCAGGTGATAATAAGGCTAGTAAAGCTCTCTTTTTTCTTTCCCCAGAACGTGGTGATGATGTGTGGAACCCTGAGGCAGCAATGTTCTATGGTTGTGCCTTGGGGGGCTTCTCTAAGCCACAGCATTCAGACGAGTGCCATCTAGAGGTGGCTCCCTCTCTTTAACTCTGAATCGAATTGAAGGAAGGAATCTTTTTGGACTAGGCAGTTTTATTCAGGCTTTCCACCTTCCAAATCTACACTCTCGCAGGACAATCACCACATCCTGCTTCCTTATCACTAAGCCCCCAGTACAAATCAGCTGTTCAGGACATAATAGGTGTTCAATAAATATTTTTTCTGAATGAATGAGTAAATTGTACCCACTGTGGAGTCTCCATTGAGTTCATTTTAGATTTGTGGGATTACATCCAAGAACTTTAATGGGTCTGGCATAGAGAGAAAAAGTGAATTAATGCCAAGTGTACTAGATTTGTGACCTTAAATGAGGTCAGTGGTGTCACTGTAAAAGTGCTTTGTAGACCCACCACAGTCAGGTGAAATGTTGGTAGTACAAATTGAGATATGAAATGGATTCAAGAGGCCCAACATGCACAGAGATGTCACTCCCATGAAGACTATTAGGGACTTCAAGAGAGAAAATGTTACCAACCACTGAGTTTCCTTGAAGGAACAAATCAGTTTGAATTGTCAAGAGTCTTCATGGATTGCCAGCCATAGGGGGAATGCATGTCAGTGGGGCATTTAAGAGCAAAGAGATTGTGTTCTCACATAGTGACATTGTTACTTTAACAGGACACAGAACAGGATGATTCATGAGGCAAATAATTCTGTACCAGGCTGTGTATGTGTGTGTGTGTGTGTGTGTGTGTGTGTGTTCGTTCAAAGTTAAGGATGTCAAGGGAATTCTCTCAGAAAAGGTACCTGAAGGCTGTTCTATTCTAGCCCTCTAGACTAGAGCTTCCTCCTTCTATATAAATCACACACGGAAAGTCTTTAATTTAGATTTGGACATGTGAAATTAGCCATTTAGAGGATAATTCTGCTTTTGGTGTGCTTCCTAATAATTCAGGTATAGAAGTAGTGGTGACATATTTTTGCCGGATAATATATTTTATAAAGAGAGATTCCGTATCGCACCTTCCCAAGTTTCTTGCATACGATGAGTTCTGACTACTTTATCAAACAAACCCTCTGCCCACGGAATACCATTCTGAAGGTGCGTTTGCATAATATCCAGGGTTTTGACTGTAAAGGCTCATCAGCTCTCTGTTGTGGATTGCTTTGAAGAGGCAATTTTGTTCTTTATTTACACAAATCAGACTGAGAATTTTCCAAAATGTAGATATCTTTTATGCTAAATTTTGAAATTCAATAACAACAATAATAGCAGTATTAATAAATTCTGGAAGTTAATAAGAGCTAGCATGTGGGGCCCACATAATATCATGGGCCACCTCTGCTAAAGATTAAGCATTCATTATCCCATTTAATTTCCACAACACCCCATGGAACCCTGTGTCCTAACTTTTATACTTCCTAAGACTTATCTTAACCAACCAGCCTTACCTATTTTTTTTTCTCAGCTTCTATTTCCTGATAAAGCAGAATGCAACAGTGAATTAGCAATTATTTCACAGTACAACTCAAGGTAACATGCTGTTTACTATATAGCAGAAAGATCCAAATTTGCTTGGTCCTCTGGTTCTTTGTGTCAGCATCAGAGACTAAGCTGGTAACATGTATGACAACTTTCTGAACAAATGACACTCATTTGAATGCCTTGACCAGGTACTCCAGGAAAAAAAAGTAGTAGAGAGGTATTTTCATTGTATGAAGTTACTCCTTGCTAGTTACCAGCTATGACTTCTTTAACATAAGGGCCCTAGTAAAAAATGTCCCCAAATCAAATCTGATAGACTTACTATCAAATTTACCAATTTCCAATCTCCAAAAGGAACACCAAGTGCTCTTTTGCATCCTTGAAGGTGACCGTAAGCGGGAAAGAAATTCCCTGCCCTCGAGGGACTCCTAGAGGTGATGTAAAGGCAAGACATAGCAGCTTCACGAAAAGCTCGACATAAATTTGAATATGCTCCGAAGAGGGGGCAGTTGTCACCATGATGATTTTATTCTTTCTTAGACTGAGCTCACAATGAAAGAAGAGCTCAAAATGAAAGGGGAGGAGTTTTTAAAGCAAGTGCTGAAATAGGCAAATCAAAAACTTGTACGTATTTCCAGGCTTTATCAGAAATGCAGTCCTTAGTTTGAAGTTTGGAGCCTGTATTTGGGATCAGATATTCAAGAAGATGATGGTTAGGTAGCCTGAGAGAGCACACACCCGTTGTCCAAATAGTCAAATATTAGAAAATTATCTTATTAATATTCTGCCAAAAAGGCTTATACTTTCGCTGGCCCTCACCGTATTAACATTATTGAGTGTTTGCTACTCTCTGTGTGGTATGCAAAGTACTTTCCATGCATTATTTCATTGAATACTTACAAAAATCAATGAGGTCAATATTAGGACTTTCATTCCCATTTTAAAGTGCAGAAACTAAGGCCCATTTGTTAGTGGTAAATGTTTCTATAATGATACATCACTGAAAAACAATCTGATTTAAAGCCCCCTTCCTCATGGAGTTGAGTTCTGTAGGTCACGCAGCTAGTAATTCAGGATTCAAAGCCAGGCTCAAATTTGAAAACTCTGTTGTAAATAACTAGAATCAGGGCGCAGCACCTATAACTCAATAGTTAGGGCACCGGCCACATACACAAGATCTATCGAGTTCGAACCCGGCCCGTGCCTGCTAAACAACAATGATAACTACAACAAAAAATATAGCCGGGCATTGCATCAGACACCTGTATTCTCAGCTACTTTGGAGGCTGAGGCAAGAGAATCGCTTGAGCCCAAGAGTTTGAGGTTGCTGTGAGCTATACGCCACCGCACTCTACCGAGGACAAAACAGTGAGACTCTGTCTCAAAAAATTAAAATAATAAAATAAATAAATAAATAGAATCAGAGTGTCAAGCATATGTAAACAGCCTATAATTGTAAAAGCCCTTTCTAAGATTAGCCATGGCCATACAGGTCAAAGTTCTGAGGAAGACTACTGAAGTGAATCTGCTCTCTGTGATCCCTCCATCGTGTCCCACAATGAGAACTGCAGAAATAAACCACGAAGGGCATAACTGCTTTCTAATCACACATTACCTAGAAGAAGCCTCTCTGGGCCTCTGAGGATTCCTATCGCTCAAAATTAAAGGACGATTCTATTCCAGTTAGGAAGGGCCTTCTCATAATCTGGGAATACAGAGCGGAGATTTATTGAAACCAGCCCTGGCTGCCGTCGCAGTGACAGATGTCACAGCTAGACTGCCTTCAAACAGTCCTGGAATGACTCTTTGCAATTCCGCACGTGCCAACAGCCATTTTCAAACCCACCATTTTTGCTCGTGTTCTCCCGCGTGCGTCCTATGTGACCTTCAACGGCTAGTCCTTTCTGCTGTACCTCCGAATCCAACTTTCAAAATTGGGAAAAGAATTTGTGCCTCTTAGAGATATCACTGGGATGCTGGGGAGATGACTATCTTGGAGGAAGTTTCTGGGCAGGTGGGAGTCTCGACTCTCTTCCCCACGGCCTGAAGGTCCTGGTGTTGTTCAACTCCAAATTAAAGTGAAAACCTTCTTTTGCCTTCTTTGCCAATGCTTTGGGGAATGCCCAGCCATCTCCCTTGAGAAAATGCCTGGGAGCCAGCTGCTAAGTGCTGGTGTTTGCATGCACCTGTTTGTTTATTTTGTTTTAAATGTAATTGGGAATATGCCTGAGCATGAGTCTGTTTTTGCAGTGCACTCTTAGCAGATTTAGGCATACAGAAGATAATCAGAACCATGCCTGGAACACAAGCTTTAAATGAAGAGATGAGACACTAAAAAGGAACTGGGAACATTAATTTAAAAAACAACACAGTAATTATAATGCCTAGAAAGGTCTTCAGCCATGGCCATCATATTGGTTGCACTTACAATATCATCTAAGAAAATTAAAAATACACGCGCACACACAGAGTGGCAGGATTGGTCTGGAGTGGGGCCACATATCTATGTTGTGCAAAAGTTATTGAGGGAAAGATTTTGCAGTCAGACTTGGAAACATCCCAATGCCTACCTTTCCCCCTCATCCCGGTGTACCGGCTTCTATGCTTGCATGCTGTGGCCAGTCGTCTTTCTTTCTGTTTGAGAATAAAAAACTTATTCTTTCTTTCAGGTCTTTGTTCTATCTCCTCCCACTATAGAAGCACTCTTCACCCAGACCGTTGTATGGCCAATTCTTATGTACCATTTAGTTATCAGCTCACCTGTTATTGGAATCGACATGAGCAGAATCTTCTAGAGAGTTGTGCAGTGCATAAGAGAGGAGATCATAAATTGTGGCCCTACCTTCCTTGACACTCAGCACTCTTTCTGGTCATTCTCACATTGAGTTGACTTATTTTTTCCTCTCCAAGTTGCTAACGGAAACCATTTAATTCATTGCTTTGTTCGTATTTCTAACCTCCTACAGCTAAAATGCAGAGCTCAAGAGACCAGAGACTTTCTCCGAATTGTTCAGTGGTGAATTTCTAGAACCTAGAATAGTAACTTGCATACAGTAGGTGTCCAATTAACATTTGTTAAATGAATGTTCTGTGTGTTACACAAGCCGAGAATCTGCTATCGTGCCGTAATATAAGGTACTTATCAGAAAATCTTAATAGCTGAGATGAGATTCTGAGTCTATTTCAAATAGAGAGAATCCTTAACAAGAAATTGGGAGGGTGTTCGTTTTAGGAGCAGCTCTTTTAAGAGCTGAAGTGAGTCATGCTCACAGCAGAGCAAGCTGGTTAGCTTAGGTGGGATGACCTAGCTGTGATTACTGTTAAATGCAATCTCATGAGGTAATAAAATCATCCAAAGTGAAAATGGTACCATATTTGGAAATAAATCACAATTGTATCTAAAGCAAATGTTTCTTAAATAATATGACCTTAACTGCCATAAAAAATAAATAATGTCTCCAATTCTCCTAAAAAGTTTGCAAGCTTTTCATTTTCAATTAATATTCACAGAAAACTGTAAAGCAGCTAATGTCAATGATGGTGGTAACTCCACCATTTATTGAGAGTTTCCTTGGATGGCCTTGGACCAATGCATTACATCATTTGAACCTTCCCAGAAAACTTATGAGGTGATTAATATTCACAGTTTACCATCAACAAAAGTGAGACTTTGAAAAGCCAAGCAATTGACTAAAATACTTTTTACTAAGTAAGAAATTAAAGTGAGATTTGAGCCCAGAATTCTGAACCCCGAAGTTGCTATATTCACCAAAAATGCTGTACTGCTTTATGGGGACCCAGTTTTATCTAGTATGACCTGAAGGATTGTCTGTTTTCCATACTAATTGCATCTCATGAAATTAAAATTTTAATTAAGAAAGCACAGAAGGTCTTCAAATGAAAGTTTCTTGTGAACTCTTTCAGTCTACCATTTGGAGGTAAGAATCTGCTTTTACAAAGAAGAATGTTATAAATAGTGCTCAGGTCCCCAGGCCACCAAAGTCAAAACTTGTGGTAGAATTCTGAACATTTCCTTAAATGAGAAAGGGGAGGTACTTCCATTTTACATGTTGTTTTACATACTATGGTTTATTTTTAATTATAGCAATAGCATATAACATTTAAAAATAGAGAGACAAACTCATTTGCTATGTTTTAACAAACTGTACTAATATTTAAGCAAAATAGGCAAAACAAATGCCTATTTAATTTTCAGTTTATACTGAAATTGAATGCTGATGCCTGGTAATGGTTTAATTAGAACAGGGCTAGGAAGATGTTTGGGAGATTTTGTATAGACTCCATAGGAGATTAGGGGCTCTTTCAAGGAATTGGAGGATTCCAATTCAAGGTGGATTGTAATTGTTTTTTATTATATGTGTTTTCATTTAAAACTGTTTTTTTTTTCTTTTCTTGTGGCAGTATCCTTCACCCTTCAGCGTAATGAAATCAGAGGGAGATGGCAGGGATTGAATGGGGCGTGAATGTCTAAGATATGCCAAAATTCAAGTGTGTTAGGTGTATTATCAAGAGTCAGAAATTAGAGATAAAGGAAAAAGGATGAACACAGAGAGATTTTAAGGAACTAATGTCACTTCTTAGGCTAGGCCCAGTTGACAAGAGGTTCAGGGCCTGGACCCCTTGTTTTCCAGAGCTAAGAGATCTGGACAAGGGGCTGCAGGCTGGATGAGAACTGGATGAGGAGGGCAAGTCAGCTCCAAGAAGTCAGCAGAGTCAGCAGTCCAGGTTCATCTGCAAGGCCTAGGCATTCCTCGCTCAGAGGGGAAGCTGTTTTCTCTACAGAAGATTGACACATGGGAGAAAAACGCAATTCCTGTTGAATTCAGGTACCAGGACAAAGAAAGTACCAGTTTCAGATAATCAACCTCAATTGATATTGAGTGCACAGGTGGGCCGACGTTTCTTTTTCTTTTTTTAATAATTTATTACTGCCGGAGAATAATGGTAATAAACCATTCTAGCGTAGTTTCTTAAAAAATTAAAGCTACTGCTGGTTTGTTTTTAAAACAAATAGTTAATTCAAAACTAACAGAATTTTCCTTTATAAAAAAAGATGGTAGTTGCTTATTTACTTCATTTCAAAGGTTTTTTTTTTTTTAATTCAGTCTCCCTAGCAACAGAGACATCTGTCTCTATTCTCTTAGTCATTAAAGCCAAAGAAAGTAGCTGCTTCAAAAATAATAAAGGCAATTTCTATGAATTGGGTAACTGTTAATTGTTGCCAAGAAATCTTAGCGAGATAATGAGGCATACAGCAATTGACAAAGATCTTTTCATTGATGTGTGAGCTTCCAGCTAGCCCATGGTGGTTAGCTAATATATACAGTACCATCGATGAGGTATTGTGTGATTTGCTATGTAACACAAATAGAGGAGTGATCTTTACTCTTTTTTTAATTTCTTTCAGAAATATGCCTTGCTGTGGTTTTTCTGATTGCTTAGTAACTAATCATACCTCGGGATTCCAAGGAATATATTTGCCCCTTACATTTCATGAAAGTAGAAAGGTTTGAAGCATTCACAATGAAGATCAATGCAACAAATAGTATAGTAGTTGTTGGTGCTGTTCAAACACAATATACTTATTTGTGTTGCAGATTCTGCAAAACCATTTGAGTGAAAATACTTAAAATTGCACTAGATTCCAAAATGTATATTGGCATTTGTGCTAAAACTGTTTGCAGGCTCCTTATAATGAAACCCCAATCACCCTCTACAATAGCTTCACTAATAAACACAAAACAGTTTTTCAATACTTTCTGCTTTCTTAGAAGCCAAGGAAGCAAATTATATTAAGTCAGTATTTTTTATTATTGGCCCTATGTTTGGCACATGCCTGGCTGTATGTGAAACTACTGTTAAATGGGTAATAACAGAAGGAGAAACCAAGCATACAGAAACCACTTTTGGGGATTTTTTTTTTTTAAATAACAAAATATGGCTCTGATAACCAGATGTGGAATAGCTTATTGCAATATTGTCCCCATAAGCCTATTTTAGTTTCTTGGGGGCGGGAGAGATTATTACATATGGGAAGTGTCAAAAATGCTGAATCTAATTTCGAAATTAGGATGTTTATAAAATTTACATATGTATGGATAACTATCAAGCAAAATACAATAGATACTAAATGCATATCAATTTTAGTACAGATTTGAATAAGAATTTTGCTTTTATGATAGCATGTTGATATACTTATAGTACAGATAAGAAACAAAAGAACTAAAACATCTCTTTCACCTCACAATGACATTTGTTTTATGTCGAACTGTAGGTATATATAGTTTGGTACATCAAACAAGTAATTAAAACATTGCTGGTTGAAAGTTGGATAAGATTCTGGAATAAAAATGTAGGCATAGTTAAGCAAATCCTTTGAGTTTAGAGATATTTTTATAATTTGCAAAGTATTTTTTTCTTTAAAAATCTAAATACAGATATTTCTAGTAAATGCTTATGAATATAAATGAATAAAAGACATTATCTTTTAAAAATTACAGTTTTCATCTGCATAATTTCACACTGTTAAGGTGACAAACTGTTAATTTCCTTTCAAGATGCTTCTAATATAATGAAAGGAGAGAGAATTTTTCCTAACAACCAAGTAGAAATAGACTTGAATAGCTGTTGGTGAGTTTTTATCGAAAGTTTAAAAAATGCAGTGTAAAGAAAATCCTGGCACTTGACGTGGCATTTCTGACATACTCTGAGGTTCTCAAAGGCGCAGTACTGGCTTTGTTGATCAAGTCTTACCATATTGTCTATCAGCATGTCACTTCACAGCAGGTTCTGGTGGCTCACTGGAAATGAGTATTTGTCTCAAAGAGGGGCCACATATGGGCTTCGGGATTTCCTCTAGAAGAGAGGCTGGGAAAATAGAGTCCATGGGCCAAATTTGACCTGTCACCTGTTTTTGTATGCTGTGCAAGCTCAGGATAGTTTTTACATTTTTATATGATTGAAAAAAAATCAAAAGAAGAAAAACATTTAATGACATGTGAAAATTATATAAAATTAAAATTTTGGTGTCCCAGCTTTGCGCCCATAGAACAGTGGTTATTGGGCCAGCCACGTGCACCAAGGGTAGCGGGCTTGAACCCAGCCTGGGACAGCTAAGCAACAATGACAACTGCAACCAAAAAAAAATACCTGGGCATTGTGGCAGGTGCCTATAGTCCCAGCTACTTGGGAAGCTGAGGCAAGAGAATCGCTTAAGCCCAAGAGTTAGAGGTTGCTATGAGCTGAGATGCCATAGCACTCTACCAAGAGCAACATAGTGAGACTCTGTCTCAAAAAAAAAAAAAAATCAGTGTCTGTAAATGAGATTTTTATTGAAATAAGGCACACCCATTGGTTTACATATGATCTGTGACTGCTTTAGTGCTACAATGACAGAGTTGAGTAATTGTGACTGGGCCATAAAGCCTACAATATTCCTTCAATTAATTAGTAATTAATTGAAAATTAATTGCTATCTGGCTTTTGCTAGAAAAGCTTTCTGACACCAGCTGTAGATTTAGGTTAGAGTATGAGTGTGAATTAAAAGAAAATGCAACTCATAAAACAACATAATAGCTACTACATGCAGCTAACATTCCATGAAATTCTTCACGGATGAGCCAGGTATTTTGCTAAGTATGTTGTACGGATGCTCTCTCTGAATTCCTACATTAGCCCTGTGATGCTGTGTACTCTTATTATTTCCATTTAATAGACAAGCCAACAAATTTACAGAAAAAGGCTTGACCAAAGCCATATAAAAAAAGATGTGGTGAACGTAGGATTTGGAACTATGTTTGTTTGAGGGCAAAATCCATACTTTTAACAACTGCACTAGAGCCACTCCTAAAATTATGAGCCCTTACAGATCAGTGAGAAAAAGGCAGACACTTCACTAGGGAAACTAACAAAGGGAATAAGCAGAACTTTCCCTGGTGAAAAATGTAAATATCTTCTTTTCCACAGAACTATTAATTTGAGGGTAAAGATGATAGGAATTTCTAAAGCCCATTCTCGTTTTTTGACTTGGAATCTTACATTTGAATTTCTTTTTCCCTCAAACCATAGTTAATATTCCATGGTCTCTCAGGGTCTCTAGAGTTTCTGAAACACAACCACCAAATCACCACCCCGTTACTTCCACTGGCTAGACTTAATCATGTTAACTAGAAATATGAGAGAATCCTGAATTACTCCAGCGAATCTTCTATGAAAGAGGATTCACTGGGGGGTGGGGGTGGTGCTGGTGTTATGACAAGGAGAAACAATGCTCTAGGTATATCTGGGATGTATGATTATTATTATGTTATTATTGGGGAAAATCATTGAACTAAGATTCATTTTTATAAACCAGGATTCCATGGATACAAGTGTCCATGATCTCTTCTTCGCTTACCCATTTTTCTTGGTCTTGTGTTTTATATCAGGTGGTCTTCGTTTGAGCCAGGATTCTAATTTGTAAGCAACCTAAGCAGAAAAGGGACGAATTGGAAGAATGTCAGGTAGTTTCTAGAATTGTTAGGAAGCCAGTAAAAGAAGGTTGATAAAGGAGACAAGAACAGAAGGAGATCTGGCAAACCAAAGCCAGAGTCCAAGCCCTGTCAAAAGACAGGGGCTAGTTGGGCCTGTGTAGGTCATTAGTACTAAGGCTTCTGAATGCTTCTACCTACACCCACCTTTGAACTCTCCCTTGACCTTCTTGTCATTTGTAAACATTCACAGCCCTGGGTGGGAATAGCCAGTTGCACAAGTCATACACTTTGCAACTCATCTTTCCAGCCAGGTGTGGAAAGGAAGGGTAATGTGGACACCTAAGGGCTCTAGAGTGGGTAGACCAAATGCAAGTGAATCAATCACTCTATCCTGAGAGGGTGCAGAATGAAAAGGCGGTTTTCATCATCCTGTCCTTAGAAGAGACTGACCCATAGTCACTGACATGCTGCAGTATTTCTCCTCAGTGGAGAAATCTAAGGAATTGTTGACTGAGCCAGGGGATGATGAGAAATGGTCCCTGCTGCCTTTCTAGGATTAGAGAATGATGATGTCTAATCCTAGTTTCAAGGGATAGATAAGAACACGCAGGCAACAGGGGGAGCTAATGTATTTCAGCAAGCTGTTAGTGCATACCCAGTTAGTTCAATAACAAAAATGCTGCTAACTTGATGGCATATCTAAAGTTTGAAAAATGATCCCAACCAATAGGACATCCTGTTTTATTTTTATATATTACAACTTTGTGGAGTTATAATTAATGTGTAATAAAGTACATGTACTTAACGCATGCAGTTTGGTTAAGACTTGACATAAGTATGTACTATCAGGAAACCATCATCATCATCAATTCTGTTACCTCAAAACTTCTCATGCCCTGTTGTAATCCACCCCCATCCTCAGGAAACCACTGTTCTGCTTCCTGTCATTGCATGTAAGTTCGGATTTTCTAGAATCTTAGATGAATGAAATCATTCCATATATATATATATATATATATATATATATATATATATGAATCTGAGAGAAGAACACTTACGTTGTTGTGTGAATCAATTGTTTATTTTTTCATTGCTCTTTACAATTTTTACAGAAGAAAATAAGCAGGAAGCCAGGTCACTTGTCATTGTCTATAACCTGGCACTTATTTTTTTCCAATATGTTTATGTGATCCACTGGGAGTGAAACACACATGCAAGTCCTCCAAAATTGATTGTTTTGAAATGGTTTCACTAAGTAATGTGCTACTTCTTACCCTGGAGAAGACCTGGGTGATTTCACTGCGGGTTGATTTCCTTATCCCTTTGAGTCAAGAGCCACATCTAATCGACAAGCTGAAAAAGTCCTTACAACCCTCAGTTCCTATGATTTAAAACTAGATGAGTCAGTGCATTTCTCAGGGGCAAATGAATTTCTCTGCAAAAATATTCTTGGAATTTACTGGCTAGGGTTTCTTAGATTTAAATTTAAACATTTTTGTAAATTCAAAAAGCAGTTCATGGGCTCCTATTTTGTGCCAGGCACCAAGCTTGGTGGTAGAGATGCAGAGGTGATGCAGGCCTGGTCCCTGCCCTTGAGTGAATTCTAGTACAATAGCGGTACTCAACTATATGCATTAATTATATACACTAATTCACAGAGGAACTATGTGTTGATTATCTGTGATATATTGGGTCTTGAGCTGGACCCTGTGGAAATGGCCGCTGCTCCCACCCCCCAGTGGCAGAGCTAAGTTTCTGGTGGAAGAGACAGATGTGAAAAATAAAGCATATAAGTAAGCAGGATTAACACAGATGATGACAATGTTATGATAGAAACTAACTGAGTGATGAGAGAATAAGTGAGAGCGGCCATACTGTAGAATGAATCATGAATAGAATCATGAATAGCTCCCATCTCCAAGGGAGGTGGGAACAGAACCTTCTGGGAAGCACGGGGAATTATAAATACAAATACTGATGTAGGGCAGGGCTGGTCTGGTCCTTGGAACACCAAGGAGGTGCATTTGGCTGGAACAAGTGGCCAAGATCAGAGGGACATTAAGGTGAGATAAAGAGGTTGGCTTGGACAGATCCAGTGGCCTTGATGAAGAGTTTGGGTTTTTGATTTTATTGTGTGTCCTAGGGAATCTCTGGAGTGATTTAAAGAAGAAGGTATCTGAGATTTTGTTTTCTATGTTTAAGTTTTCTTTTTAAAATGAGGGCATGTTAACACAATAAAATTAATAAGTGAAATTATTACAGGGAGGGCATGGTGGCAAATGCTTTGTAGTTCCAGCACTTTGGGAGGTTGAGACAGGTGCATTGCTTAAGCTTAGGATTTTGAGGCTAGTGAGCTATGATCACACCACTGCATTCCAGCCTGTGCAACAAAATGAGATGCTGTCTCTAAGAAAAAAGAAAAAAAAAATCGTATAATAAAATCCATAGTTCTTAAGTGTTTGGTTTAAGTTTTAAGTTTCAAGGATCACATTCACCTACATAACCATTACCCAAAACAAAATAGAAACAAAATATTTTGTTCCGAGAAAAGTTCTCTTGTCCTCTGTTCTTTTTTCTGTCTCATTTTGTTTTTAAGTGAAAAATAATAATTATATATATTTATGAGGTACAGTGTGATGTTTTGAAACATATATACCTTATAGCATGATAAAATCTAGCCATCAGTTCACATACTTTTTTTTTGTGAGGTTAACACTTACTTATAATTTCTCTTATCAATTTTGAAATGCCCTTTTCAGATTTACTTTTTAAAAGATCACCGTTGGAAAAAATGTATAGGGAATTCACCTCCATATCGTTATCCACCTTAACATTCTCACTTAGTTCTCTATGACCATAACTTTTTTTTGTTATTTTTTTGAGACGGAGTCTCACTTTATTGTGCTCAGTAGACCGCTGTGGCTTGTGTGTGCCATCATAGCTCAGCAACCTCAAACTCCTGGGCCCAAGCAATCCTCCCGAGCAGCTGGAACTATAGGCGCCTACTACAATGCTGGCTATTTTTGTTTTTTTTAAGAGATCGGATCTCGCTTTGCTCACCCTGGTCTCAGACTCCTGAGTTCAGCCAATCCACCCACGTTGGCCTACCAAGTCAGCGATCGTGTCCGGCTGTAACACTTTTTTAAGAGTCACCTTCCTTTTATTCTGGCCTTGCCTAGCTCCTATATCACCCATATTCTGATCCTATTACTCTCGTTCCAGACTTGTGCAGATACTATTTTCAAAGCCACTGCCCAGTGAGATGTCAGAGTCTCCTATGCTCTACCTAGCCAAGTCCAAGTCTCTGACCAGCCTCAGCTGAAGCCCATAATGAATCCGCTCCAGACTGGTCTGTGTGCTCTGAACTCCAAAAATGTTTCTCAGTTGTTCACACCTTGAGTTTTCATGTATACCATCTAGTGGAGAAGCAAAGATAAATGCATGGCAGCCTTACTGAATGGATATACTAAATGATTTAGAGGAATATAAAGAGAGAGCTAGAGTTTCACTGTGTTACCCTTGGTAGAGTGTCATGGCATCACAGCTCACAGCAACCTCAAACACTTGGGCTTAAGTGATTCTTTTGCCTCAGCCTCCCAAGTAGCTGGGACTATAGGTGCCCACCACAATGCCTGGCTACTTTTTTTTGTTGCAATTGTCATTGTTGTTTAGCAGTCCTGGTCCAGGTTCGAACCTGCCTGTCTCTGTGTACGTGGCTAGTGCCCTAACTGCTGAGCACAGGTGCTAAGCCTAGAGGAAATAATATTGAGGACAATACACAAAGAGAATGGGGAGACAGGCCCCCTCTATCCCAACACAGCTTTGTAGAGTCTTATGCAACATGTGTACACCTGGTCTACGCACTCTTCAGTCTTGGTTTGGTTAAACTGCTCAGTTTTTCTCCTTCTCTTGCACCATGAGCTGTTTTTGTCCCTGATCTAGTCATCCAGTCATGAGGCTTACACACTCCAGAGAACACTGCGCCCCTTTCCACCGAGTTCAGACTTCACAGTCCGCTGCCTTGTCATCCATCTAAATGCTAACTAATGCCTTTTATCGAGAGTCAAATGCTCCACATATTGGCTTGTCAATGGTGGGTGTTTTCTTATGCGGGTCCTGCGGCCTACTGAGGTAATGGATCAGCGGGGTTTGTTTGTTTTAAAGATGATTTGATCTAGTGCATTCTGTGTTGATATGTTAAAAATTCAGGATGTTATTCACAAAGAATTTCAGGGAAACCAATGGCACATGGGAGCCTGGCCAAGATTTTCTTTTTTACTAATGCTGCTATCACAAATATGTAGTTGGCATCAAGGTAAACAGTCAAAGTTTAATGTAGTGTGTTGGTAATGGATAATGAAGGTGTGTGGTCCTCACAGCCTCACTTTGCTCCTGGAGTGTAATTACCAGCATAGGGGTAGTCAGAGAAGCAAGCCATGTGTCATCCTTTGGCACTTCCCTACCAGTAGCATGCACAAAAAATGGTAGTTGTTATGATCAATTTGGTGTATTTTGATGCATTACTTAAAATCAGATGTTTGCATTTCCATGTGCGTAAGGCCCAACATCAGTGAATCAGACAGTGCTTTTTGGCAGCAAGACGATGTCAAAGATGTATATATTTACTCTAAAGGAGAGAAAAAATTATTTCTAGTGCAAGTCCTATTTTTGGCATTTCATGGGCAAAAAGAAAGACTCTTTCTAAAAGTGCCTTTTCATGGTATCCTTTTTTTTTATTTCATATTTCTCAGCTAACAGACTTAGAAAAGAGCTGGGCACGTGGTAAGTGCTCCATAAATGTAGATTATATCACAACTACTCCTATTTTCTTTCTGTCCTCGGCGAATGCTTCTTTCTCTTTGGGGAAGTCATTTCTAACTTTCACTGGTGTGATGATTGCAATGACAATAATATTACCATGCAATACTGCATGACGTTACTTAGAATAACCATAATGTCAGGCCAAGTCTTTTCTCACATTTTTTTCTCCTAGTTTTTATTATTTTAATCATAGAATTCTATACCAAGCCAATGAATTATGCTGAAATATGCTACTTTTATATGGCCACTATTTGGGAAATGAATACAGAGTTACCTTATGCTACCGTTTCTGCTCCCATGCCTTATTTTTAAAGCACTTAACAAGAATCGTGATAAATCACACGTGGACATATGATAGGTGTATGTGATCTCATGGACTGAACCCTGTGACACTGTAGTGCCAATCACACTTAGCGTTAAAAGAAGAGAAGAGTTCCATATTCACTCAGCTCTTAGCTTCTCGTTTCTAATAGGACTTTTCCATTTTTTGTATCGACAGTAGAGGAAAACTGTTTATAAATGATTGGTAAGACATCTACCTGATTTAAGCTTGATATTTCCAAGAAAGCATTTAAATCTGGGACCCCGGTTTGCACGTTTGAGCCCTGCAGGGGGACAGGGGGCAGGGTGTGACCTCTGTTGCTTACTCTAGCCTTGCCCTCATCTCTCCCAACGGTCATCACTCCTGTTGTTTCTGCCTGGTTTTTTCTTATTAAAGATGAGATTAGCAGCCGGTAAATCCCTGTTAGAACCTAACTGAGACTACATTGGAGATCAAAACATAAAACTTGAAAACACACTGAGAGAAAAAAATCCATTTAAGGAGGGAATGGTCAAGCATTTTACTTAAAAGGAGCAGTTACTAAGATCCAGTTTCTCTGACTGAGGAGCTTATTCTTTTTTATTTCAGATTAATATGAGGGCACATATGATTGGTTACGCTGTCTACATTTGTAAGGTAAAGTCCGAGTTGTAGTTGTGACCCTCAGCCAGCAAGGGAGCCATGTACCCACACGTTGTATCCGTTAATTGGGAACTTACCTCCTTTTCCTCCCGCCCCTCCTTGAATATAATTGAGATTTTCTCTCCCCTCCCCTCTTCTTGAATATTATTGAGTTTTTGTTTCGTGTGTGCATGTTTTCGTTAATCTACAAGTTTCAGGTTAGTATTGAGGACATAGGATGCTTGCTTTTTCCATTCTTGTGATACTTTACTTAGGGGAGCATTCTCCAAATCCATACAAGTTGTAGCAAAAGATACAAAATCTCCATACTTTTATGGCTGAATAATATTTCATGATATGCATATATATATATAATATATCATGGTTTAATTATTGGAGAAATGAAAATCAAAACCACTCTGAGCTCTCACCTACACCAGTGAGAATGGCCCACATCACAAGCTCACGAAGCGGCAGACGCTGGTGCAGACAGAAGGGAACACTCCTGCACTGTGGGTGGGACTGCAAACTAGTACGGCCTTTATGGAAAGAAGCATGGAGAGTTCTCAGAGAACTAACAGTAGATCTGCCATTTGACCCTGCAATCCCTTTACTAGGTTTCTACTCAAAAGGAAAAAAAAAGCCATTTTTCCAATATCATAAGGACATTTGGATTGGAAAGTTTATAGCAGCCCAATTTACAATGGCAAAGATGTGGGGAGGTTATTCTACGAAGAGATGGGAACCATCACCACGTGATGCAAATTGCTTGGAAACAACCTCACCAAGCAGGGCTTTTTCATTGTGTATCAGCCAGGAATATCCATGTAGTGACACCCCCTGGCTTAGCCTCTCTGCTTTGGCATTGCCTAAAGTCTTTGCCGCACCAACCTGTGCAATCGGCAGTTGTGGAGCCAGGGCCCTGGAATCTGCATTTTAACATGCACCCCAGCTGTCACTTCAGATTTTTTTTTTTAGTATTTCTGTGTGTGGGCAGTATCTGCCAAAAACGTGCAGTTCTCGATATTATTAACATGAGACTGCTAAATGTGGGGGAGGTGGAGCCTCACCATGTGGCTTTGTGTCCTCAGCACTCCCTGGCTGTGTGACCCTGGCCAAGTTACTGACCTGCTCAGTTCCTTGTCTGTAAAATGGGAGATATAATGATGTCACTTAGACCTGTCTCAGGATGTCACTGGGCTTTCCCTGTGAAGTGGTTGACACAGTGTGTGACACGCGTCAAATATCCCATTAAGCGTTAATTGTAGCTGTCCTTGTACTGGTGATAGTTCTTATCAATTTAGTAATACCAGTTATAATTATATCTCAGCTTACCTGTGATGGACTTGCAGGGTAACACTAAAAACTCAAGTATCACAGGCTTTTGAAACAGAGATTACTGACTTTTGCAGCTCTCTGTCTCAAAAGAAGCTTAAAAAGTACAAGTGAATATGCTGACCCTGTGGGTTTTCTGGACTGGGATGCTTATTTTCCAGGCTGCAGGGGAAGGGATGCTGGAAGCCTGTCCGCCTCCGTGCTGGAGCGACCTCTGAAATGAGCAGCCCAGACCATCTCAGAGTGAGCCCCAAGGTATTGTTCATGGGTGGAATCCGTTTGAGATTTGAACACTTCTTCATACCCTGATGCCGTCAACTTTGGTGAAGGGCATTAGTTAAAAATCTGTAAGCAGTCTTGACTTCCACCTGTAGACCGGAGGCTGCTCTGTTCTAGAGATTAAAAACACACCCTTGGCCTTTCCTGTGTAGAGGTGTTGTGCTGTCATGGTGTACGTTTTCAGCCAAGTTCTCACACTCGGTGTTTTTGACGATTAGAGGGCTTTAACCACAGCCATTACACGGTCTGGCTGAATGATGGTGTTTTTCCTCTGGTCATCTAGCAAAAAGGGGGAAGGCACAGATGGAGATGGTGGAGGAATGATCCTGCTGTTCAGATGCCGTGATGCCTGGGCAATGGAAGCGGGTGATGCTGGCTGTCCTTTCTGGTCTGAGAAAACCTGCAGCTCCCACAGGGACCACATCGGCCACTGTGTCTCCACTCGCCCCATGTTAGCCATAGCTGCCTCCAAAGCCACCCTTTCCCTCCCTCCTGCTTCATCTCACCGCTGCCAGATTACATTCATTTTCATCCAGGCCACACTGGGGAAGCCTGAGAAGGTCCTCCAAATGGTTCTTGATAAATGAATTGAAGACCCCGCACCTTTTGTTTTCCCAGTTGAGCACCCCCTCTTCCTCCATCTTTCTTTTCACCTCCTTTGTGCCTGCTATGTTATTTCACAATACCTGGGGCCTGAGAAGCAACTTCTCGGCTTGGGGTTTTTTTAATTTATTTATTTACTGTTGGCTACAAAGTGAGTTTTTCTTTAAAATTATAAAATCCTTCCCTTGTATATCTGTTATAAGCAGCAATCCAGAGAATTAATTCAGGCTATTTTCAGACCTATTTCAGACATTTTGATGACTCAGAATCTGAATCAGAGCAAATAGAACGCGATCTAAATACTACAAGGTGACACAAATGCAACATGAGTGGGGAAGGATTAGAAAGGCAGTAATTGCAGTTATTCATCCTTAATTAGTTTATATTGAGAGAAGTGATGCCGCGGCTCTGGGGTGGATGTTTAGGTGTCACTTACATCATTCTTCAAATATATAGTCCTAGGAGCATAAAAATAACAAATTTATGAAACCTATAACCAAAATGGAAAGGTTCTCTCTCCTTGCTTGAAGTTTTGAATGTCACTGCTTTCCAGTTGGTGAATTAAAGATGTAGATTAAGCCTTCCACAATAATCAGTGTTATTATAGTTGAACTACCTTAATTCCAGCTTTTTTGGAGGGGGTGTTGTTTGGTGAATGGAGAAAAGAGTATGTGGTAATTCCTGTCCTCCAGAAGCCTCTAGTTTAGGGGAGAGTAATCCAAAACTAACGGGAAATTATTTATTTATTTACTCAGTTAATTATTATGGAACATCACCTACATTCCAGTTAAAGTTCTGCCATTATTCACATATTTACCAAACTGAGTCTGGGAGAATTGTTGAGGGTTACACGATACCACCCGCCCGGGGGATTGTATTTTCCAGAGATAATGGCAACACTTTCTTCTACCTTGCGTGCTCCTCTGCAATGTAACTGTGCTATTCTCCCAGGGGCAGGTGGAGTCTATGTCCTGTCCTTCTGCCCTGGGCTGCTTTTAGCACCTCACGTGTAACCAGTAGGACACAGTGTGATACTAGTGTGACTTCTGAGCCTTTGTCAGAAGAGGTCCAGTAGCTCATACACCCTCTTTGGAACATCTGCTTGGAGCTCAGCTGCCGTGTGGTGAGACCCCAGACCACGTGAAGAGGTCACGTGCAGGTGCTCAGATTCCAAACTTTGAGTTGTCCCCACCCAGGTGTCAGTCATGAGTAAAGATGATTCCTGATCCCAGACTTACCAGTCTTTCAAGCTGAGGCCCTTGACACTGTTGGACAGAGACCATCCTATACCCAGCCCCAAGTCATGGCTTGCAGAATGTGATGTTAGACTACATCACTAAGGTTATTTTATAAAAAAAGTATACATATTGTTTTATACATGTATAATATATATACATACACATGTATACATATGTGTATTTCTATATACATGCATACACATATGTAAGTATAAATACACCCATATTTATAATCTTCAATTTTGCTACAACTAGTGCTATAATGTTGACCAAAACAGATTATCCATAAGAGTGACTACTAACATGTCTGATAGTAATCATCAACTAATAAACGTTTCCTTTTCCTTCATGTCAGATTTTCTGACATAATGTTTATATTATCCTCACGAGCACCCTGAGGTGGGCGTTGTTTTTCTCCCCATTAGGTAGATGGGAGAACTGAGGCACAGGGAGGTGAAATGGGAAGAGAGGAAACAGGAGCCTTGTCCTTGTCTACTCAGACAGATGACCTGTCTCAGGGCTGAACACGTGCAGCCTGGCACTGGTGCAAGAGTTCAGAGACTGTGTCACCCTGACGAGGGTTAACTTTAGATTTCATTAGGTTTTGTGAGGAGATAATGTCTATACTGAACCTGGCTATGAGTGCAAGATTTAGAAAAACAGAGTACAGGAGAAGAAGGTTTCATACGTGGAAGTAACCACGGGAAAAAAGTGAGAAGTGAGAAAAGAATTAGTGAGTGCATGGATGGATGGAGAACAAACTGGTAAGACGAGATTAGGGAGCCGGTGGTCCAGAGTGCTGGAAGGTTCCTTCGGGAACATACGACTCCAGGGCATTTGGCCTGTCAGGGGCGCGTCTAGATGAAGCTCAGGGGAACGGTGCGGAGATGAAGAAAATCTGAAGGTGGCTTAACCTGAAAGAAAAAGAAAAGGTGAGATGCTGTTTAATTAGCCAAGAGATATTTTGGCATTTGGCAATGGCCACAAAGAGTAAGGGCAAATGTAGAGACATCTTGAAGAAACAAATGGTGACGTTTAATGACAGATTGAACGTAAGGGTTGAAAGAGTAGGATGTGGTAAAATGGTTTCCGGCCAGTGAGTTTGGAAGTGTAATGGGAAAATTCCTTACATTCAAATGTTTATAAAAATGCTTAAGGCTACAGAAGGCCAGTAATTGGAAGCTTTAGAATTTCAAGGCTCAAAAATAGGTATTGCAAAAGTTGACCAGTCTTACACAATAATAATAGTTCTTTATGACGAGAATTGCCTGAGACCTGTAAGGGCCTTCCCTTTTGTATAGATGACATGCAACTGTAAAGTTTGATGCCCAGTGTGCATCTGTTAGACACGGGAAATAGGTGGCTACTGTGTTCAGATAATATAGGATAATGTGGCTGAGTATTGTAACAATCAGATGTCTTGTTCAAGATCCCATGGAAAGTAAGGCTTTATCATGGAACCAGTCCACTGCTATTGCATTACTGTTTATACAACTGACTTTTGAAACAGATTTTGGACTTGGGTAATAAGTTTAGTTGTTCTGAGAACCCGAGAAATGTAGATATTTGTTACTTCCCTGTACAGTTACAATATTTTGTGGTGTCTGATTCTGAGGTCTTACCCTGACTCATAGGCTTAGTGGGTAAGTGAAAGCGTAGTCTCATTTAAGGTAGCTTCATGAATTTATTCTGTCTTCAGAAAGGGTTTAGGGGCTTTGAAAAGCTGTGACAACTTACCTATTACTTACAAATGTCTCCCAGCCTGACAGCGTTTATCCCCCTGCCTTTGCACTATGTGTAGGCCTAGTGAGAACTGCACTTTTGCCAGGATCACCTTGTATCATAGTTATTTTCATGTCTACCTACTACACTGTAAGCCCCTTGGGGGCAGAAACCATGCTGTCAGCCTCTGCATCCCTTGACATTTCTACAGTGCTTGCCACATGATGGGTGCTCATTAAATAATGGTAGATATGAAAAAAGGCAACAAGTTTTGTCCATAAAAGAATTTTGGCTGGGAAATGTCATTACCATTGTGCCACAAACAAGAATTTGTTAAGCACTTGTTTCCACGAAGCATTGTGCTGAGAGCTCCTGAGAACAAATCACACAGATCTGCTTCTTGACCTCTAAGAACTTATTCATAATTTAATACATATATCAGGAATGAGGGCAAATATGGAAAGGACACACAATAATTGAATTACCAACATTAAACAGATATACAAATAGGTTAGATTAAATATTTACTTTGTATGTGCATTACCTTGTAAAGGGTAATTGCATTTTAGCAGCTGGTGAGTGTATGGGAACCATTTGAGTTTTATGTTTAGACAATAGGATCCTATCATAAGGATTACAATGTAAACTGAATTTTGATGTTTTTATGCATGAAGATGGACATTAATATTCCCTATGAGGTTAATTTACATTTTAGTGAAAGAAGAAGTCACATACCTTGGCTGGGATCCAAATCTAGACACACCTCAGGCCAGATGACAGCAAGTGGAGTTTAGCTGTGGAACTCCACCATTTAAAAAAATATGGAATCTGGAAAATATGTGTTTTTCATCAAAAGCAGGAAATAGGGTATTTGACAACATGCATTTGTCTACTGAATGTGATGGAATATGTGATGAAATATGTTTTGTCAATAAAATAAATTGCCAAACAAAATGTAATCCTTTCTGCAAATGCATTTAGTCTCCAGAATGAAATAACCTACTTCCACGAAGCACATTTTTCCTTTGAATTATTTTAGATTTGCTGTCTATCAAAAACAATGGAGAAAATGTGTTTTGTCAGACACTGTATTTCAAGGTATATAGATAAAATGTATTTAATCAGGAAAACAACATAGGTTCAGTTGTGGAGGGTTACTAAATGTTTATAGCATATGGATGTGTTTTAAATGAGTCTGTAATTTTGGGCTTAAGAGGCTAAATTTTCAATCTCAGTGTTGGTTGTTTTTTGAAAACATATAAGAACAGTTTTGGCTGGTTGGACATAATCATAATACTTTATTATGCCATGTCATCACTGTATCCCTGAAAGAGTTAATTGCATACCTAATTAGGTTCTTTTTTTCTTCATGCTGCTTCTGCTCTGTGAATTGGTCCTTTGCTCCAAAGCTCCTGAGGAATTTTAACTTACATAATTAATTGATACAGTTTAACCCTTCAAATATGATTCTAACACCAAACCTAGTTTAATGTGATTTTAGATCTCTGGTGAACAGTCTGTAGTGCTTACTATACAATGGAAGTCAAGTATTAAGTGTTGTTAAGTTAGGATAAAATAAAATCTAAAACAAAGGTTCAAAGGACTACTATGTACCCAAGCAGTTTTGAGAAGAGTGAAATGCTATAATACAAATAAGAAATAATGTGAATGGGTAGGTTTTTTTCTTTCTCTCTCTCTCTCTCTTTTTTTAAATAAGAACACACTTTCTCACTCATGGTGAGAAAAGAATTAATGAGTGCATGGATGGGGCATCTGTTTAATATTTAAAGACTGAATGAGATAATGTCTATAAAGCTCTTGGCTCCATGCTTGGCAACACTTCTATATTTATTTATAGTTTTCCAGTATTAAATAAACATTTTTTCATTTGGCTCTCAAACTGTTCTCTTTTCAGAGTAGAATCATTTCTTATCATTTTATGGAAGAGTAAACTGAGGCTCAGGGAGTCATACAATGATGGACTCCAAGGGCAGGACCAAGCTCTACCACTGCATGAGAGGGACCATCCAGGGGCAATAATCGTATCTTGACAAATAAAGAGGAAATCAAAAGGCAAGAACTGTGTGGGAATGATGAGTGTAGATGATGTGTTTAATGTACTGTTGATAATCTATATTACCAGGAGAAAGGACATTGCTTATTAAGAAATGAAGCTAGGATGGTAATTGAGAATCATAAAGTTTCTTATAAACTGACAAAGTACCTTTTGGGGAGCTACTAAAAATATTTTAAGCAAGTGATTGACAAGACTCGTGTTCATAATTTTGAACACGAACTTTGGTGTTAGTTCGTGGTGTTAGTTTGGTGTTAGTTTTGGTGAAAAGGAACTAGAGAGGGACAGACCTTGGGCAGGGTGTATGTGGGTATACACCCACCCACAGTATATAACTGCTGTCCTCCAGGTGAAAACAGTGACACCCTGAGTTGGGGCTGTCGCAATAGAGGTGAAGAAGGCGGGACAGGATTCAAAAGACATTTCTCAGCTTGAATTGGGGGGGAAGTCATCTGTGGTGGACAAAGGCATGGGAGAAATTGGCAATTACTGCAAAGTTGTATAGGAGATGGCAATGTTAATACAGATTTTAGAAAGAAAGAGAAAGAAAAAGAGAAGGAAGGAAGGAAGGAAGGAAAAAACAAAGAGAAGGGAAGGGAAGGGAAAGTTACAGAAAAAAGAAAGAAGTTACAGAAGAAAAGAAAGAAAAAACAAGTTGCTGTTGGAAGAACAGATATATTTGATTTTTAATGTAAGAAAGGAGACATGTGACTGTAGGATCAATAAACAGTCGTGCTGTAACCATGGATTCCAAGTACAGGAGACACACTAGAAGAAGGAATCAAGATTTGGAGGGGTGTTATTATTATTTTGTGATTTCCATGATATATAAATGAAAAATCTTTATGAGAATTCTAATTCATCTTCAAAATGATGTATTGGAATGAAATTTGGCAAATAAGAAGGCTTAACTTCAGTGTTCTCACTTTTACTAAGTAACATTTAGTAAAAGTGTTCCTAGTTTGGGCTTAAGGTTTAAATAGAATTACATTAGTTTGAATTATCTTAGTTCAATCAAAAACTTGGAGAAACCTGGAGGAATGATATTATCATTTCTATTTTCCAGTATGAAAACTGAGGCTTGGAGAGATGAAGTTAATTGAGCAAGAAGCAAATCCTCATATCTTTTAAAGTCTATACTCTTAAACCACAGCCATACAAAAAGGGTTCAAATCTAGTCCACCCACAAAGCTTCTCATTAACAATGACAACCTCTGTAGGGCTTCCATGGATAGCCTAACCTCTTCTCTAATGTGAAATTACTCAAAAGTACCCAGCAGGAGACTGGGGCCCACAGCAGACAGCAATTGGCTATTTATTTCCATCTTTTCTTTTTCACCCTTATCCTTCCCTCTCTTAACTCTTCTGGCAACCCTTCTGGATATCATGTAAGACCCTGAATTCACTCTATTTATGTTGTAGAGATGGATACACATTATTTCTCTCCTGGAAGCATTTCGGACCCAAGGATCATCTCCACCTTTTCCACAAAAGGTAGCACAGGGCTGTACACTGCGCTAAATGTGTACTTGCCTTGCCTCATTTATAATTCAATGAGGTTATACTGTTATTATCCCCATTGGTAGAAGGAAAGTCTGTAGCTCCGTCAGTAATTTGCCTAAGGATTTGCAGAGTAAAATCAGAGATGAAAATCTGAGCCCTCATCTAAAACAAGAAGAACGGTAGGTGCCTATGCCTAGACTCTCATCCTTGCAAGAAGAAATCAGCAAAAGCACCGTTTCCATAGACTTTGGGGGATGAAGGCATAACTCCATGGTACCAGAGGCTTTTTAAAATCAGTGCTCATGATAATGGGATTCTGCCTAATATGACTCCTTTCAGAGAAGGCTTGAATGAAGGCACTCCATAATAACTTTAAAACAATTTAAAGTCGGTCTTTTAGAGTATCTCAAAAGCACACACTCACTCTTTAATCTTGCCAATCCAAATAATGAACAGGGGAGTCCACAACAGAATTACAGAGATTGTTCCAAAGCTTAGTAGCTAATTTGATTTTGTACGGAGGGGTTTTAAAGAATTTTTAATGAAAAGGCAATTAACGTTGAAACCTTCATTAACGAAGAGTTGAGAGGGAAAACTGGACTTCTTGCTGAGTTTTTGACTTTTTAACTAATTGCAAAACTTTATAGTATTTTTACTGTATATTAGAAAATGGTTAGGCACTATCTGTTTAATACAGCCAGACCTTATGGGTAAATGAACACTTTTAAAGGCTTTTAATTTTTTTTTTTTAAGTAAAGAGGACAGAACCCCCAAGAACTAATTATAACTGAACAGCTCTCATTTGATAAAATGGACGCAGAGTAATGAAACGTTCACCAAGAAACAGTAATTTTGACTTAGCTTAAAAGATTCTTGAAACTATTATTTGTGTCTCTGTATTAGCTTTTACTTGACCAATTTTGCACACAGCAGAAAGTTGATATTTTTAAAGAAAATCAAAGAGCAGTCCTGAGGATTGAACAGACTATGGTGTTACTTATGGCTGTTGCTTTACCTGATTTCAAATCCTGGAAACCAGTTCTCACTTCTCATGTTAATCCTGATGATAAAAGGGAGCCATCCATTCTTTGTGCTTTTCTGATGTTTAGTTTTAGTATCGGAATCTCACACGTTTTGTCCTAGAAATGTTAGTAACTATTATGTTTCCCGTCCCTACCACACGTGCAGTCCTTAGGGCCTCACGGTGATGGAAATGGAGATAGAAATCTTTTGGGTAGAAAAATATTAGAGAATTGTATTGGCCATATGGTGTATCCTCATGCCATGAAATTAGGGAACGTCTGAGTTTCTTGCCTTTCAGAGTGGCTTAAATAAAGAATTTTGTAAGTTCTAAATTGCATGACTTCCTAAGTTGTGCCCAGCCGATTTCTTTTGCCTTTACCAGAATTCCTAACCAGCGTCTGGCAAAGCAGGGTACAGAGGAGAGGAGGCTGAGAGATCCCAGTGCTGAAGTGGTTTGTTGTGTTATCTTTGCCCTTTGGCTAGTCCTTTATATGCAGATTGTCCACCTTGGAATCTGATGCTAAATCTCAAATATCCTAAATTTTAGATTTGGCATACGTAGTATCAGATAAGGCAAAACAGATTTTCTTTACCTTTTTAAGAAATCTCTGACCTTGTTGATTGGGGGATGACAACCTAAAAGGGTCTGAGCCATGTTCCTTTAACAAAAACATTTCTATTTGTGAGAAATAAAGAGAACAAACAATAGACCTTCATAGGGGGCTCATTATTCAAAGCTATTGCGTCTTGAGATCCATAGCAGTCAATAGGGAACCAAAGTTTTAAAAGTCCCCCTTCAGCCCCAGTTCTCTGCCAATACTAGAAGTCATTAAATTGAATGATACTATGGCCCAATGTACATATTGTAGGCTTTCAACGTATGGATTCCTAGAATATATGATGAATTTATTGGGCAGTAGTAAGTGCATCAGAAGAAAAATATTTACAGAATAAGTTGGAAGAAGAACTGGACTCTCCTCGTTGGCCTTCACTAGCTCTATCACCTCAGGCATTTCTTAATTTTCTTCTTTTATTTGGGACTTTCACAGTTTTAAAGTAAGTTCTCATAAGCTAAAACTATACTGATTCATTTGATTATAATCAAAACAATTTTGGAGGCTCAGAAAAAGGCAGAGAACATCTGCATAATGGAAAATTTGTGTCTGGCTATTTCTCATGCATTTATTTTCTTGTATTTCAGAATTTGCACCTCCTTTCATTGTCGGGAAAACAGAGAACTATGGTAGACAAATGCATTATTTCTCTTGATTGTTTGTTTTGCCCCAGAACAAATTCTTCTCAGTTCTCTCTCTCTCTCTAAAGGAGTAACTTCTTAATGGGTTTCTTTGGGAAAGATGCAAAGAAATAAAGAATTTTGACTAATAAAAATTGCTGAACTTACATTTTCATGGGATGTTTTAACTACGTTAAATTATTTTAAATATATTTAAAGGAATCTTTCTGCAAACATCTCCTTATATTTTGTTTTATTTTCATATAGCTGCATCATTGCCATTTGTGAACAAAATCAATAATTGGTATATTATAGTTCTTTAATAACTCAAAGGAGCAAAATATTAGATACTGGACCTTAAGCAAAGCCTTAATGATGCCAGTTTTACCTACTAATGCACATAAGTAGCTGAGTTTTAATCTTTGCCATGTAATGTATCAGTTATTATTATTATTATTATTTTCTTTTTTGAGACAGTCTCACTATGTCAAGTACAGTGCCTTGATATCACAGCTCACAACAACCTCCAACTCTTGAGCTTAAGTGATTCTCTTGCTTCAACCTCCCAAGTAGCTGAGACTACAGGCACCTGCCACAACTGCCTGGCAATTTTTTGTTACAGTTGTCATTGTTGTTTAGCAGGCCCAGGCTGGGTTCGAACCTGCCAGCGTTCCTGGCGTTTCTTTCCTGTAGTCACAGAAGTCATAAAACACAGACCTTTGGAGTGAACCTTTATGTTCTGATATAACCTGTTTACAGTAGATGAGGTATGATAATTTTATGAGACTGTTTTACACCCTAGTACAACACAATTATTGAATTAACCTGTCCCTTTTGTTATGTCTCATCCAAATTACTAATGTATGCAATGTGTTCTCTTATTTCTGCATTAAATGTATTAATTTGTTCACTAGGCCATATGTGTACATGCCTTGACATGAACTGGATATCAATTCCCTTGTCATGTCTCTCTTTATTCTGCCATATTGTGATTTGACACCAAAACACACACTGCACAATGTATGTTAGGCTGGGACATTAAAATGACTGACAGTGAGCTTGCAAGGCAAGAAGAAGGCTAATCCATATATGACACACAGAAGCTGTTTTCCTGGCAACAACTTCATCATTGTTCCTAAACATGAGAGATGAGCCCATGAACCGAAAAAATCATTCAGGTAAACAGTGAAGAATTTTGTTTGGCAGGGTATGAATACCATATTCTTTCTCCTTCTTACTCACTGTGGTAAATGGAAATAGATTCTTCCCACTGAGATTAATAGCTGCTTTAACCCAATGAAAGATGTGTAAATCTTTGGCTATTTACTATTGAGACATAGTCAGTCCTTTTAAATGTATGTAATAACATCCTAGAGTAATTGAAATATAAGTCAGGCCCATATGATCAAAAATGATCATATGTATGTGGAAGATAGGCTAGATGCATAGTCACCTTTTGGGGATAATAAATTGTTTTGAGAACAAGTTGAAATCTGATGATAGCATCAAATTTTTAGGTGCAATATCTCATAGTATTTGATATTTCACATTATATGGACAAAAAAGAAAATAGGAGACTAAGTTGGATCAAAAAATTGTATGAGGTCTAAGAAAAGACTGTTCCCAGATGGAATTCACTGAAGATTCTGTTTCTTTGCATTTTCATTATAATTAATTCTTTAATATTGCCAGTTGAATCTCACGAATTGAAAATGCTCCAATCCATACAATCTGGCATCATGCTGCTCTTCTGAAATTCCAGGGAGCTCTCCGAAGGGGAGATTGGAAAATTCACAGTATGAATGGAGCAATTAGAGTAGAGGTGTAGCATTGAGAGATGTGGGCCAAACAGATAGAACGTTATGACAACGGCCTCTTTCCAAATGCAACACAGTCAAATCAGCACATCATAATAAGGGTGGGAGAGAGAGAGATCTTGCTCTTTGGAAAACAGAAATCCTTCTGAATTCCGTTGTCTTCAAACCTTATTTTAAAAGAGATGTGTAAATAGGAAAGTTGGAAACTGCATTGGAGGAGTTGACCAAAAATGCAGAGTTTCGGGGAAGGGTGTGCGGAAGTCAAGGGCAGTGGGACACACAGAAGAGACCAGCCATTGCCTACAAGTCCAATTATAGACCAGGGACCCAAAGGGGTTCGTGAGGATGGAGAATAAATTACTGAAGAGGGGGATTTAATGGTAGAGTCCTGTTACCTTGGAGAAAAGTTGTGAGAGTTACAAAGGGGCTCACATATGAAGGTGGTGGCAGAACCAGACCCCCCTGTTTCATATCCGTCTGTAGGATTACCCTGAAGCCTTACAGTGTTCATTCATTTAACAAGTGAAACACATAAGAAGTATCAGCCTCCCCTATTCTTCTGTGAGATTCATGTAACCATTTATTTTACCTTATGACATTTTAATTGTAAAAGCATTACGTAGGCAGAGACAATTTATAAAACCTAAGGGGATGTTTCTCTTCTCCACACCCACGATAACCAGGGTGAACTGCTTTATCCTTGGTAACCCAATACCAGGAGTGAGTTCAAACAGAATGGGAATAAAACTCATAGACAACTGTCAGTTTTACAAGGCACATAATAAGGCTGTAAAAATTAGCATACGTGCAGGATGCGTTTGAACAAGCTTGGTGTCCACACTATGCCAGTCACAGGATGTGGCCAGAGGAGGACCACAATCTTTTTTTTTTTTTAATAATTTTATTAAATCATAATTGTGTGAGGACCACAATCTTGAAACTTTACAACTCTGCCCCACCCCAGAACCTATCACCAGAAGAGCCACATCAATTTCCAGAAACATCATTTTAGTTTTTGTTTTCAGTTAAACTCTTTTCTTCTTTCTCTCTGTCTATCCATCCACATTGAAAAGCTTGAGTTTATATAGCACATACAGCATTAGATTCTGCCTTCCTCATTTGTTAACACTTTTGAACACTTTTGAGTATTTCTTAAAGTGGTGCATAGTCTTTAAAAACATGATTTATAATATAGATTAATTTTACTGAGGGAAGGGTGGATCTAATCGTGTTTTGATTTCTTTGTAGAAAATCAGGAGTTAATTCCGCAAATTCTCCAAATTAGAAACTTACTTGCTAGGTTGTGAGAGCTAAATGTACTGAACTTTCACTTGTATTATCAGATAAATAATCACTACTTCCAGGCAGAGGAGATATTAGTGAAAATGACCTGTGAGAGATTATCTCTACAGGAAGGAAAAATGATTCGGCAGTCTTATCCGCTTAAGTTAGAATTCTTCATGAAAAAATTACATATTCTGAACCATTCTTTTATTTATTTATTTTTTGCTTTTGTAAATTAACCTTTATTTCCTTTCTCTCTTTCTTATTTTAACTTTGCCATCTCTCCTTTCTTGTGAACCCTCAGCCGCGTCTGTATTGTGTACTGAGTAAGTCATGTTAATGGATTCCATAGATAATTTCTAAAAGTTGAAAAGGCCGTTGACTTCAGAGAAATTGAAGCAATTTTGAAAGAAGCCAAAGAGGTGTGTATTAGAACCCTCCACATACACATGAATAGTGGAGTGACATTTGAATTTGACAGAGAGTGAAAAGATCGTGTTGAAATGTGGCACGGGAGAAGGGAATGCCTCCTTATCCGTGCCTCCTCTGTTTGCTGAGAGGAGATATTCTGAAACTTTGAATGAGAAGTAAAGGGCATTAGCATCAAGTGAGAGTACAGGAGTCAACTTGGATTTGCAAATAACAAAGTCATCTCTCCGCTAAACTCTGGGAAGACCTTGAAGCTGAGATCCAAGATCAGACGCTTAAAAATAAGAAACTTTTGTTAAAGAAGAGCGTGTAGGTGACCAAAGTTGAATTTGCACAATAAAGCAAAGATCACAGGAAGGAGACTCCGAGGAAGTTAGGCTACCCGGGCTGATTGTGGGAGTCTAATTCAAGAGGCTAGGCTAGTCTCTGAGTCTATAAAATGATTTCTGAGCAGGGAGCAACTTCCACTTCAGCTTACAAAAAAAAAAAATCTGAGGGCACCTACGTTGACATTTTATCTCCTTTAAAAGATTGGCTTCCCACTGCAGTTATGAGCATTTATTCTTAATAATTTATACTAAGAGCTATATTTTCCCCTGGGTTTTCTCCTTAAAACCTAGGGCACCCGTGATCCTTAAGGTTCCATCCTGCATTCTCAGCTAAACACTGAGATTTAAATTGCAGGTTCAAATATCGCTAAAATTGATTCATTTGGACTAAAAAAAAATAATTCCGTTAGGGAACTACACATTAAAATTCACCTCCTCAAAAGCTATGGTCAGTAGATAGCTGGTTATAAATAGTATTCTTATCTCTGTATTGTTTAATTCTGTTACAATAAGAACAAGTCCATGCATTATTTGGGAATCTAAAAATAAGTTTTAAAATAGAAAATAAATTACAGTATAAGAAAAAATAGCATCAGCAATGTTGAAAATAAAGGATTTTAATTGGGAATTGAATTTCAATAGACTTTATAAGTAAAGTTTACCTTCAATATATGAAGTTGGTTAGGGCAATATAGAATAGTGGTTTAGAGAACTTAGGTCTACAATATCAGACCACCCAGGTTAGAAGCCCAGGTTTGCCAAGAAATCACCGCAAGATCTTGGAACAGTTCTTGAACTATAAGATTCGAATATATGTGCACACTTAATAGGGTTGTTATTGGAATTAAATGAGACACTTATAATTAGTACACTGCCCAGCACATGGTAAACTCTCTAGGAATGCTTATTATTGCCTGGAACAGAAAAGGCCTAGATTCTTTCAAAGCCTTTGAGAAGCAGATACCAACCAAAACGGTGTTACACACGCAAAACTTTTACTGGAGGGAAACACCTCTGATGGATAAAGAGTTGGAAACAAGAGTAGCACGGAAAGCTTTCAAACCAGAATGTAGGTCTGTCACCTGTGACAGAAGGAGCGGGAGGAAGGCAGATTAAGTAGGAAGTCTCAGATGGTAGCACGGTTCCAACAGAGTTTGGGCCAGGCTGTTCCAGTCCTCCAGCCAAAGTTATCTGTTGGAGGAATCCCATGTCCCACAGGGAGCGGCCTGCATAATCGTTGGCTGGGAACATTCCAGGAGAAGCAGGAATTCCGTGTGGAATGTGGCATTAGGTCCAGAGAGACAGCAGCTAGGATATTGCACCGTGCAGTGGCAGATCTGAGTGGTGCGTTTCTGGGAGTGCCACGGGACCATCACTTGAGCTAGTGCTTTGGTGCTATAACTTATTTGCATAAATTCATTAAAGTAGTCCTTCACTCTAATGTTTGGGTCCCTTGGCTCAAAGTATCCTATATCTGAACCTCAGTTTCCTCACTTTGACATGGGTGAAAAAAATAACCATTGCACACTTAATTTAGTACTGATTTAAAGATTCAGTGAAAAATGTGCTTTGAGGACACGATACAGCACAAAACCCTTTCCTTCAGATCCTTATAATTCAAACATTTCTTTCCACTTGTCTGGGCTTTCAATTAGCCAGACTTTATGAGACTTTTACTGTATTGTAATTGTAATTTCACAATACGTATCTGAGAAAACAAATGTTCAGGCTATCTCTTGTGTTTGAAATTGCTAAGAATTTTTGTTTTGTTTTGGTAGAGATAGAGTCTCACTTTATCGCCCTCGGTGGAGTGCCGTGGCGTCACATAGCTCACAGCAACCTCCAACTCCTGGGTTTAGGCGATTCTCTTGCCTCAGCCTCCTGAGTAGCTGGGACTACAGGCACCTGCCACAAGGTCCGGCTATGAAATTGCTAAGAATTTAAAGTTTGCCACCAGATTGTTTTATTTGATTAAAGTACACAAGGTGTTGAATCGGTTTCCGTTATTCAACATGCAGTTCATGGTACCTGAATAATTAACTCGCCAAATCCGGAAAATTATTTTAAAGATCCTGTGGATAGCAGCTCAGGAACACTGTAAAGTGCTGTGTTGGTTGCTCACAGCCATAGCCCCGGGGCCTTGAAAAATGATCAGAACGTTGGAAACTCCCATGAATACCTGTTAAAGGATTCACTGAATCAGTTTAACTTCTTGCTCTTTTCAGGCTTATCTCTGTCATCTTTCCTCATTGGGGTTAAGAAGTCTGCACATAAGAACAGGGAGAGAAACATGATGAAAGCACAAATACATAGTGCTTATGGAAATTAGAAAGGAATGGAGCGGTGGTGTTTAGATCCTACTTCTTAGAATCACAAAGACAAGAGACCCTTTGGAGGTCGATCTTATCTCAACATCAGCATTATTCCAATTTGGGCCAGATACTGTTTTGTTGTGAGGGTTGTCCCAAGGCTTGGTCTCTACCCACTTGATGCTAATAGCACCCCCCCTTTTCCACTCCGCCACTCAGTTGTGAAAACATGTGCAAAATTGCTGATGTCCCTATGGGGTCAAAGTCAACCCTGGTTGAGAGCCTGGTTTCAGAGGTTAGGCAACTAAGGAGGCCTCGAGACATTACAGGAGCCATGTGAACCCTTGGCAAAGTCAGCATCACAACTCCTGTCCTAGGACCAAGTGCCCATCCAGTTCTCTTTTTACTTACCAAGTCTTTGATTTAAAAATTTATTTTCTTTCCTATGATTAAATGTGTCTCCTGTACAGTTGCTGTTATTTTATTATGACTATTCATATTTATTCATAGCATTCTTTTAGTTTATATATTGATATTACATATCCCCCCCTTTTTTGGCATGGAAATCAAGGCCTGCTATTCCTTTTTATATTGGATTAAAAATGAAGTTACACTTGGAGGTGAAAGTGGCATGTTTTGAAGCCCAAAAGTGACTAAGGAGACAGAGAGTTCAACAATCTTTCTCTTAGATACTGATCAGAGATGTATTATGCTTTCTTTACCCAGCTTGCATGGAAATAGAAAAATATATCTGTACACACAGATTTCTATGGAAAAAAAATGCCTGCCAAATCCAGAAGACACCCCTCTAAAGTGGCAGAGAACAGAATGATCTCGTAGGGATAGTCAAGTGTAATTTCAGATAATTCTATATCAGGTTTCTGAGAACCCTTTTGGAAAGCTCTGTTATATATTAGCGCTGGATCTCAAAGAAATGGAAAATTAGTATTTTCTTTCTCAGCCTACAATTTATTGATCAAAGAAAACTTATTTTTGGCTTTGTAGTGTTGCAACAATCTGAAGCATATTAATAAAGAAAGAGAGTTGCTTCTTGGGGAGATAACCTTGATGACTGTAATTTTTCTCATGAGTATCAATGCTGCTTGTGTGCCAATACATCACAAGTGAAGAGCAGAGGGGGGGAGCAGATGTTGCCTAGCAAGGGCAATGCAGAGGTCTGTGTGTTTGGCTTTGTCTTCTCACAGCCTTTCTTGGGGACTTCTCATCCTTTTTTCTTTATTATGAAGAAGGACTTGAGGAGATAGTATTAGAAAAGCAAGTCTTTTTGTGAAGGTAGAAAGAGCTGATAAGCAGGTAGCCAGTCCTATTATAATAATTGGTTCTACCTAATAGAATGATCAGGGGATTTAACCACAGTTTGATTCTCTGTATATGCATACTTGCACCCATTCCAAGAGCAACTTGTTTCATGCCCCCACTTCGGCTCCTGTTAACTGTGTCACCCAAGGCAAGTTACTTGATCCCTCTCTGCCTCAGGGTTTTCCTCTACAAAATAAAGATATTTGTACCTCTTTCAAACACAGATAAAAATTAGCCTTTTTTTTTTTTGAATACTTAAAAAATTGCTTGCCAAAAAACTATGGAAAATTTTATAATAAAAATCATGCACTTAAAATTCATGCTAAGTATGTAATATGTAGTGGGTACTCTTCTAGGCATTGGCTGTCTAATACAATGGAAAAGAAAGAGTTCAGAAATGGAAAGATCCTTGAAGTAGAGAATAGGGCACATTTAAAAAATTTATTAGCAGAAGGCAGGGCATGGTGGCTCATGCCTACAATCCTAGCTCTCTGGGAGGCTGAGGCGAGTGGATTGCTTAAGCTCAGGAGTATGAGACCAGCCTGAGCAAAAGGGAGACACTTTCTCTAAAAATAGCCATCTGTTTGTGGCAGGCACCTGTAGTCCCAGCTACTTGAGAGGCTGAGGCAAGAAGATCACTTGAGCACAAGAGTTTGAGGTTGCTGTGAGCTGTGATGCTGTGGCACTATACTGAGGGTGACAAAGTGAGACTCTGTCTCAAAAAATATTTACTAGCAGTACGTGTTTATTAGACACTTGTGTCTTGGTCCATTTTGTGCTCCTACAACAAAACATCTGAGATTGGATAATTTATGAAGAGCAGAAATTTATTTCTCATAGTTCTGGGGGCTGGGAAGTCCAAGATCAAGGCAGCAAGATTGGTGGTCTAGTGGAGGGCTGTGTCTTCTGGAGGGGAGGAATACTGCCTTCTCACATGGAAGAAGGTAGATGGGAAAGTGGGGAAAGATGTTCTTTTATAAGGCTTTTAATCCTATTCATAAGAAGAGGAGCTTTAATGATCTAATTACCTGTCAAATTCTCCATTTTTTTAATACTATCACACTGGCTATTAAGTTTCAATGCATGAATGTTGGAGGGGACCCGTTTAAACCATAGCAACCTACTCTGTGGAGTCTACCATGCTAACCATGGGGGAAGCAGAGGTGACATTGAGAATTCTGTCCTCTAAGAACTCTGGTGGAAGAGAGAAAGTGAAGTATAACGTAAATATAACAAGTGATGTGATAAGTGGAGATACAGTGTAATATATTTGCACCAAGGGACGCCCCCCACTAAGTTTTGGGATGGGGTTTGGAGACAGAGAAGAACTTCAGGAAGTATATCAAGACTTTTTAGGTGGAGCCCAACCAACTAGGATGGGATAGAGGATACAGAACACAGAGACAGAGATATGGGCCAGGAGGGAGGGGAAGGCCTAGCAGGTTAGTGAGGAGGAAGGTAAATGTCAAGAATCTCCCCAGGTTAGGAAGGACTCTGCAGACTGAGTTAAAGAGTGTAAGCATTTCCTTGAAAGTGGAAAGAGGTCATTAAAAGATTTTTTAAGGGATGTGATGAGGTTGGAAAAGCAAGAATTTTATTTTGTAAACTATAATCTTGTGTTGGGTGAAGGCAGAATGAGAGAAACTCAAACTAGAAAAGGCCAAGTTGGAAAAGCTCCACTAGGAGATGATGAGGCTTGAAACAATGAGAACACAGTGGAGAAAGAGTAGAGTGGGGAAGAATAGGGAAATTCTTGCCGGTTGGACTCCCACCAAGTCCCACTGGCTATAATTCCTCAATGGGATTAGACCTGAGGAAGAAGAAAGAACATGAAGTTTACTGTGCCTCGAATGCTGAAAAGTTCTTGTGTGGCCTTCCAGAAATTCAGAAGAGGAGAAACATAGTCATCAGGAATCATCTCTCTGACACAACCATGCCATTTTATGACCTTATGAACCTGGATTTCTTGGTGGGACCTCTTGCTGCCCTCTCTCTAGCTCTGCTGTGTGAACCTAATATTTGCACACTTTTCATTTGACTATAGAGAGTTTTAAACACACTACTTCTGACACAGTCCAGGCGTAGAAGGGGACTGAATATATGATTTCTTTGACCCTTGTTTCAAGTCACAGAAATTTGAGCAGACCCCAAAAGCATCAGAGATCATCTAATCTCTGGCAGGCAGAAGAGTTTTTCTCTCCAATGCCATCCACAGTCTCTTCAGTATGGCTGCTTGCAGTGCTGTGTGGACAGAGAATGTGAGGGCCATCTGGCTCCGTGGGAAGCAATGATGGGATCAGCTAGAGACACCCATCCTGGGGACAGCAGGATGCCTCATAGATCCATCTCTAGGATAAAGAGTCCAAATCTATAATGTTAATGGACTTGACTCAAGTCACAGATTTAGTGGAGAGAGCATGGCTGCAAAGAAAACCAGGCCACTTGGCTCTCAGTGCCTGGATCATTCATCTCTTCAGAAATATTTGCCTAGAGGACAGAGGTGTCTAGATTCATTTGTGTGTGTGTGGGTGTGTGGGTGTGTGTTTGGTTTTGGCGCGAGATTTTTAGTTTTGACAATGCAGAGAAGTCCTCTGTTTACATGAGACCATATTCCAGTGGGAGGTGGACCATAATGACAGGAATAAGTAAGATAAGATCAGAAAGCAGTTTAAGGTTATGAAAGTAATAAAATCAGGGCGTGGTGATGTGAAACAAATAAAACCTGGCAGTGGGGTGGCCAGTCGGGAGAGTCACCTCCGAAAAGAGGATGCTTTAGATGAACTCAAATGAGAAGAAAGAGCCAGCTAGGCCAAGATCTGACAGAGAAATGCAACAGACTGCGTGAATAGCAGGTGTAAAGACCCTAGAGCTAAAAGTAGCTTGAGTGTTTGAGGAACAGAAAGAAGGCCTGCAGGGCAAGGGCACTGTGAGTAAGAGGAGCCGCAGTACCAGGGAAGATGGGAGAGCTGGGCACCAGCCAAATGATGTTTCCCCATCTCCCAGGGAAGCGAGTCTTAGGGTCTCGCCCAGTGGCCCCAGGCAGTCAAAAAGTGAGGGGCGAGAACCTCAGTCCCCAGTTCTTAGCGCAGTGCTTTTGAAAGTCTCTCTACGAGTACATAGCCTTTTCTTTCTTTTTATAGGAAACTCCTTGATTATAACTGCCAAGATCAAACAGCTGATAGGATCAAAAACTTTGCTCTATATAGATTAGAGTGGAAAATAGAAACCTGGAATAAGTGTGTTTCCTTCAAGTGACCTTAGTAAAACATTCATGGGGTGCTGACAAGTACTTTGAATTTATACAATGGGGAACACAGTTTAAATACTTTGATATATTGCAAGCAGCTTCTAGAGAATCTCAAAAAAGATTGCGAAGCTCATTTAAATCTTGTACCAACCCTGTGAGAATTGGTAAGAAATAGCTATAGCTATTTTTTTTTCCAGATGGATAAAATGAGGCAGAGAGATTAAATTACTTGATTTCGGATCTCTGCTCACAGTCCTGCCTTCAATCTAGTGGATACATCGCACACACCTTCATGTACAAATAAATCCATGGTTGCAATGCACACTGTGGGGAGGCATCCTTCAAAGCTTTTATTTTGGTGTCCTAAGATCCCAAGTTGTGTATTTACCTCACTAATTGTAAGTAACAAATACAATAAAATGAATCTTTCAAGATTCAAGTGTTTGAGCTGTATGCCCAGCCTATTCAAATTTATTCTATTCACCACTTCTCCTAAATATTTTCTGCTAGGGTTTCTTTTGGCCAAGTTGCAGGCTGCCCAGTTTGATATTTGCATATATTCCATTAACTCCGCTGTCCTTTTCCTTCCCTTCCCCTTTCCCCAACCCCCACGCTCCCTCAGGCTGACTTACCTGTCCGGTGCCTTCTGCTTCTTGTCAGCTGTGCTCTCATGTGACAGCTCATGAGTCTAATAAATCTAGGTAAATGTGTAAATGGATGTTAAGGGCTCACACTCCCCTTCCACGTAGCGTGCGCACATTTTAATGGTGACCTCTGATGGTTAATACCCAACTCAAAGGAATGACTAATGGCAGAATTAGGAAGCCAAGTAGATTTGGAGGTCGGCATTATAGCTAATTGAAAGTAATATATCTGAGGGGAGTCAAGGACTTTCAGTGCCCCCCAAATCATTAAGATTTGCCTGCTTCCAGAATCGGCTCTCATCTTGAAAGGTGGGTCCACCTCTTACAGGACTTCATGGACCTCAAAGGGTATTTCTGACGTTTATCTGTACAGGCTTCAGCTACGTGTGGAATGTTTCTTAAGAAGGCAAATTGGCAAATTTATATTGATGTGAAAGTAATACCTGGAGAAGAAATGAATGGCAGGGAAAATCATTTCTTCTGCTGCTTCATGGGAAATACTTGTCTTTTGGATGGAGTCTGTTGTCCACTGACATATTTGTTCTATGAACAGGTTAGATTCTGGTTGATTTTTCCTCTTTCTTGTTAATCCATGATCACAAAGGCTAATTTGGTTAAGTTGTCATGAGCCAGTGATATGACTCAGAAAGGGAGGAATACAAAATAAATGGACCCTCACATCCTTTTTCAGTGTATCCTCTGGTTTGTAGCAGGGGGTTGGATGTGTTTAGGAAAACCCACTCTAAAGGGATGCCTCAAATTCCACTTTAAAAATATATCTATTTATGGCTCAGTGCCTGTAGCACAGTGGTCATGGCGCGAGCCACATACGCCGAGGCTGGTGGGTTCGAACCCAGCCTGGGCCAGCTAAACAGCAATGACAATTGCAACAAAAAATAGCCAGGCATTGTGGCAGGTGCCTGTAGTCCCAGCTACTTGGGAGGCTGAGGCAAGAGAATAGCTTAAGCCCAAGAGTTTGAGGTTGCTGTGAGCTGTGACACCATAGCACTCTACCGAAAGCAACATAGTGAGACTCTGTCTCAAAAAAAAAAAGATATATATCTATATATCTATATATATATATATATTTAACTAAGCTCCAAATATATTGCATTTGATAATCCTTCAGTGCAACTTTTTCTTCCTCAAAAGTAGATAAATGCATCTTAAATTCTACTTTCTATATAAAAGTATATGCAGGTATGTGCAGAAAGGAAATAATTCTGCCAAAAGTACAGAAAAAGAAAAAAAGAAAAATTATATTTGTATCTAGAGCAAGTTATACCACCTTTCAGATATTTTAATGTTGAAAATGATTTTTCTATTTACATTGAAAGGTAGGTTTTTTAAGATTATATAATTCTAAATCTTGTCGGAGCCCTGGATCAGTGAAAGTATATTTTAAATTTTTAATAAATATGAATGTGTATGTTGGGGCCCTCACCTGTGGGGAACGGCGTCCTTACTACTGATTTTACCGCAGTCCAGTGGCTTCTCAAAGAAGATTCACTGAGTGTTGTTGGGCTCCTTACTTTTGGCAGGACTTCAGATTTCACATCCATAAAACAGAGTTAGTTAAAAATTAATTTTAAGAGTACCAACTCATCTTCAGAATTCTAGAAGGCTAAGAAATAAAAACAAAAACCATAAAAATTTTCATAAAGACAGAGGAGATTTTTCAATGTACCATTCTGGGTCCATCTCCCTAAGCTGGAGCCCTCAAAATATTGTTTTATTTCATTCCATCTTCTTTATTTCATTCTATCATTCCATTTATGTATTTTCTTTATTTTCCCTCTTAGCTTGCAGGCCCAAATTGATCTAGATTGTGACTTTTAGACAGTGCCCGTTATAGACATTCAATACCCACATGGCTAATGGAATTGTTACCTCTCATGTGATACTCTGGTGTGGCATGTAGAAATGTCATAGCAGTGAGCACCATTTTTTAATTTTTAATTTCAAGTCTATTTATCCCTTCCTTTAGTAAAACTTTCCTGACCATCTGTTACTAAGAGAGCATTGTTCTAGAGGCTAGGTGAGTTACAAAGGTTCCAGCTGCTCTCCTAGAGACCTGGTAAGGCGGTGGTGTTATGTGTACAGCATGCAAATGAGAGAGTCGTCAGCGTCAGGGCCTGGCCCTTCCAAGCAACCGCTAATGTTCAGTAAATATATGGTTTCTCCCTTGGCTAAAAGTATAATTTCTAGTGTTATTATTACTTAAATTATTTGTAAAATTTGAGGTAGTTGAATGTAAAAAGCAGCAGCAGCAGCAGCAACTGCTTCCAGTGATTAGATAGTGCCTCCAATGTCAAGAGTTCATTATAGTCATCAGTGTTTCGTTAGAACTGCCTGGTGGTGCTTTGAAAATGATATGGTGCTTCCCCACGGTGGAACTAGATATATGTACAGCTTCTAGGATGGCATAAAGTGTGGTTCCTGGAACAGCCATGATTACATCACCTAGGAAATTGGTAGAAATGCAAGTTCTTTGAGTTCAAATCAGAAATTCATGTGTTGGAATCCAGAAAACTATTTAAACCTACCCTCTGACTGATTCTGATGCGTGTTCAAGCGTGAGGACCACTACCGTGGTTCCAGGATGCTGATAGAGAAGGTACCTGGGCAGGGGTGTGTGACAGTGAGATGCCCCCAAAGATTGAAGTGATTAAAAAGAGAACAATTTCAGAGGCCCTGCTCTTACGGGGCTTCTGGGAAGCAAGTTATTATTCAGATAAATAACATGACCAGGAGACTCCATCCATTCTCTAAACAGTAAGTATGGGGCAGCCATGGCCTATACCAAGAGGACCTGAGGGGTTCAGACAAGACTCACTGAGGAATGAGTTTGGACAGAGTTTGTTGCTTTGATGCTGCGAAGGTGTCAGGAGGAGACCCCTCATCTGCTCGCTTCTGATAGATCATTATGGAGCCTGCTTAATGAAATGCTTTTGTGCAGTTCCTTGCCCTTGTAAATTCCTGGGAGTTAGTGCCCATAACCTCTGATTTCTCTTACGCTGATTCAATACTATCTGTTCACGTGTATGTATACACACATATACAGAAATATTCATGGATGACTATAAATGCTCAATACGCAACTTGCCTTGTGCTTTTGGAAGACAATTAACAGGAGTTAGGTGCCAAATCTGTACAAGACACTTCCCTAGGTCCTTTACATACAACTTCTAAGTCAATTTGCATAGGAGTTCTTCAAGTAGGGATGGTTAACTCCATTGATGATAAATAAAGTGGTTTAGCAAGATTAAGTTATTTATTCCAGGTCACAAAGCTACTGACAAAGCAGCCTTTGATCGGTCTGGCTGAAGAATACTTTCTCTCAATCACTATAGGAAGAATTCTTGGGAGAGAACATGTTTCTCATTAAAAGTCGGTACACAGAATGGGAAACTCTGCCTCAAAAATCTCTACTTCATCCTAATCCGTGTTTTTTTCTTAGATGTCCACTGACTTTTCTTGACTTTAAGGGAAGATAATAGGTGCCATATTTCATTGGGATTGAAGCAACCTTGGATAATATTTAGAGGATGTAGGAATTCTAACTTCCACAGATAAAAGAACTTCCATTCCTAAATGAAGGCAAATCCGGACATAGATATGAGGATAGGTGCGTGGGCTTGGGGAGGGGAGATATGAATAGATGATTGGATATATTTCAGGGAAGCAGCCATTGGGAAAGAAGGTGTCTCTACCAGCTGGCGCTACACTAATCCTACATCTTTTCTTCCCAGCTTCAAAATTCTTCCCCATTTCTTGGCAAATGTTTAGGGTGTCCTCTGTATTTTCACAAATTTCCTTCAGCTTAACTTTTGTGACTTCTTTTGTCTCTTTAAATGCCCTTGATGTTAATTTCACTTTTATGATAAATAATATAAACAAAGCTAGAAAAAGCACATGGTGTATATTTCCAAATTCCTAATCCTTCGTCGTCTGTTTCAGATGGAAGAATTATAAATGAGAAAAAACAAACAAAAGGAAACACATTTATTTTTAATAGCAAGAATGCTGATGGCATAGTCATTGATAATAAAAAGGAACACAATTATAAATGATGTCACCTTATAGACTTTTCTTGGAATGTTTTGACATTATGAGTATAATTTTTTTATTTCACATTACTATGAGGGTACAAATGATTAGGTTATACTGCTTGCATTTGTAAAGCTTCTAAGCTAAATCACGTCTCTTTTATTTTATCTTAAAAATCGAATCAAGGAAAACCCCAAAGATTATCATTTTAAATTATAATTGTTGAGTTTAGGAAGGTTTTAGGCTGCCATGGTTTCTTGGCATGTTGGGTTTACTAAGCTAGATTCATAAGATCAACTTTTGAGAATGGTTTGGCTTCAGATTGTGTAATTAATATGAATATTGTTAATGCATAGTTATTTCAACAATCTCAAAAATCAGTGCCTTCATGGTAGAACCATACATTTTTAGATATAGAAGTGAATTCACAAGTACATTTTTTTCACCTGCCTTTACACCTACTTGAAAACTACACTGGGACCTAAAGCTTCTTCAGCAGGGTCATATGAGGCCACCAGAAATGCATGTTTGGCTAGGGAGGATGAATAATTTTGTTTGGGGCCAAGAATAAGAATTTGGTTTGTTAAAACATTTCCCCAATATGTAGCGTTTATAAAAACTGTCCCAAAAACTAAGCTCTCAGTGAGAAGTAAGGGGTTTCAAAATGAGCAAAAGCAATTGTCTATAGGGGATCCCAAAAGCAATTTTAGATTCAGCTTTCCCAACACTAATAGCTTCGGTGAAAACAGTACTGCTTTTATTCCCTTTCTTTAAATATGCAGGTTATTAATACACTTTAAAATTAATAGTTTGGAAATTTTCGTACCCTTCTAACTAGGAGTCAATACTACATCTCCACTTGCAAGAGGGACTGGATGCATTCATTTCACTACAATGAAAGTGTCATTTAGAAAGCCATTAAAACATAACCTTAAAATTAACATCGTGACCCTACAAGGAAACATTAAATAGGTTGAAAAGTAATGGTCTTGAAAAAGAAAGGCCTGCCTTTAGAATACAAGCTTAAAAAAAAAAGAAAAGAAAAAAACACTAATGAATAATTACTTTAATGAGCCTCTGGTCTCAGAGCAGCTCACATTCACTCACATAAATACTGAGAAAAGCTGGATGGTGTGAGCACATTACAATTTCCCTTTAGTGCTTTTTTGTTCAACAAAGCAATGAAATATCCCAAACTCCTCCATGAGGTATCCCTTTGGCAGTTGACCTTGCCATCAAAATACTAATGTTGTCCAGGGTATCCTTCCAGCCATCCCTTGGAGGAGTTCCCTAAAACACTAATGGGACCATGCGTCTACTTCAGAGCCTCCAATGTCTCACCCTGTGGCCCCACTGCCGAGGGGCTCTCTCCATAGAAGGTATTTTAGCAAAGCCATGATACTGAAGGTGCCCTGAGTGCAAATATTGCTTCTGTAACCTGGGGCAAACCAGACAGCTTTGCTGGGCCTGTGAGTCCTTATGTGCTAAATGATCAAACAAATAGTGCTCTTACAAGGAGCTGATGACAGAGGCAAACATGTTTAGCATAGAGCTATCCTTGATAAAAATGAAAAAGGAGGTATTAATCGGTTAAAAATGCCATTTCTCAGCAAGGCCATGAGGTCCACCATGAACCGACTCCAGTTTACTCTGGAAGGTTATTTCTTGCCATCGCTTTTCCACTTCTTGCCACTTCCTTCATTTTCTGACCCAGGGGAGTTTTAAACTTGATTGTGCATCAAAAGTCCAGGAGAGTTAGTTAAAAACACAGATGGCTAGGCCCTACCCTCATAGCTTCTGATTTCCTAGGAGTAAAAACGCAGCTGAGAAGTTGACATTTGGAACAAATTCACAGGTGATATTGATGCTGTTGACCCACAGATCACACTTTGGGAACCACTAGACTCGTGTAGCCTTTCAAAAAAACCAAAACACCACCATTCCGTCTGTCCCTTGGAAAGTTGATACCAAGACCCTCCTCCCAGATACCTCATCTGAGTCTTTGCTAATTCCTTCAGCCAGCTATTTTGTGCTTCGTACTTTTACGACGCTGTTCATTTTTACAGCACTGATCACCTGACATGGTAATTGTTCAGTTTGCTTGCTGCATACCTGTCCACCGCCTACACGGTGCATTCTTCCAGAGCAGAGATCATATTATGTTCATCTTTGTAATGTCAGCGTCATGCATGCTGCCTGGCACAAGGTAGCTACTAAATAAACTCTGCTGGAAATAATGAACAACAAACATACACCCCTCTGCCCTTGGCTCATCCCCTCTCCCTTGCAAGAGTGGTTTCATCCTTCAGAAATGGAGTTATTTAGTGGCTGTGATAGGGAGTCCTGATCTGTTCTTCAAAACCCTGTGCTAGTATTTTTTAACTTGCTAACTCCTTCCCCGAGATACTCATTGCTCATATTTTTTTTTCTGCCATTTAATGGTGAGATTTTTAGGGCTGTAACTACACTGTAATTGATCTCAGTGCCCCCAGAACCTAGTAAAGTGGCTGGAACTTAGGAGACTCTTGGGAAATGTGTGTGGAATGATGGAACATTGAGCAAGCATGCTGGAGGCCAGACAGCCTTGGCCAGGCAGCTGGCTCATTTTATTGCTGGTGTCCTTGGCTCTCTGCTCCCTTCCCTGGGCCCTTTCCATAATACCTCCCAGATCTTAATCCCCACCTACTGTATGGACCATATGAGTGTACAATTAGTGAAATTCTACCAGAGCCTGAACAAGATAGGAGAAATCCTAAACTAAGCAATCACTTAAGAGCAAAATAGAGAAAAGGCCAATTGGAAAAAAGAATCCTGGATAAAGCAAGTCATTAAATGAACCAGTTCAGAATATTGACTCTCATGTTCTGGGCCGGAAGGAACCTGTGTTTGAATCCTAGCCTCCCCACTGATCTTCTACCTAAGCTTTCTAACCCTTGGTTTCCTTTATCTGTCAAATGAGAATAATAAATTATTATAGGTATAAAAAGAGATGATGCGTGTAAAAATGCACAGCGCTTGGAATATAGAAAGTATGCAAGAAAATAGAGCCATCTGAGATAACAGTTAAGCTGCCAGTGCTTAATGAGCTATGGCCGTGTCATGGGCACCAAAAGCGAGTGATGTTTTTTTTTCTCTACCCGCAAAGGATTTATAGAATCGCTGGGTAAGAAAAAATGACGACACTGAAAGAAGCCTTTGATTAAACATTGTCTAATATTTATCACCCAGGAAATAATCCTGTGTAGGTTATAATGTGTTTGGACTTCATCAAAGGGAGTGAGTAGGGACAAGTTGCTGGGCCGAATGATCTTACTCTCTAACTAGGCAGTAGAAGGAGATGTGGAAGTGTAGAATGAGTTGGGATATGGGAACGAAAGGAAAGCTGTGAGCAAGCTGAATCTTGCTGCATGTCGGTTTCCATGTGTATTGCATTTCTCTTTTAAGAATGCAACAGCATAAACTCAATTAGATGACTTAGGTGCAACTAATAACTTGATATTTTAACTCAGTGTACAAACTGTACCACTATGTAAAGAATGACACAAAAATTTTAATGGTTTTCTGTAGACATAGAAATACAGGTCAGGCCAAGCACAGTGGCTCACACTTGTAAATCCTAGTGCTTTGGGAGGCCAAAGTGGAAGGATTGCTTGAGGTCAAGAGTTCGAGACCAGCCTGAGCAAAGTGAGACCTCCAAACCTACTAAAAATAGAAAAACTAGCTAGGTGTCATGCTGGGCACCTGTAGTTCCAGATACAGGGAGGCTAAGACAGGAGGATTGCTTGAGCCCAGGAGTTTGAGGTTAATGTGAGCTAGAACTTATCTCAAAAATTAAAAAAGAGAGAGAGAGAAAGAAAGAAATTCAGCTCAGTGTGTGTACTTTGATAATCTGATAATCTTCAGAGGATGTTGCTAATGAGGAGATTTCCTAAACATCTTAGTTAGATGGACAAAAACAATCGTAGCTGACACCATAATAGCTGATGGTGTTGACTACATATCAGGCCTCGTTCTAAGGGCTTTTACATTTATTAATTCTTGTAACCCCTCAAACAGCAGCATTTGGTGAGGTAAGTGCTATTATAATTCTTACCTTGTGGATGAGGTAACCGAGACCCAGAGAAGTGAGAGAATTCACCCACGATCAACCGTGAAGTCACGGGCATTGCTGTTTCCCTGGCAATCCGAACAGCCCTGCCTGCGTCTGCTAACTCAGCCAGCGAGCCAGGTGGGCCCACACCCAGCCTTGTTTGTCTATCACCATGTCAGCCCCTTCACCACTGAGTAGTGACTGACTGCCATTCAGCAAATTCTCTCCAGTGTCTCTGTTCATTGCCACCCTCCGTGGGATCCTACACATTCTTAATGTTAGTCCTATCCTTTTATTTACACGTAGATTTGTCACTTGAAACGATCTTTTAACTGTTTCTTTTCCTCTGCCTTCTTTCCACGGCTTTATGGCAATTGTTAAATGCTGTTTGAAAAAGTGCTTTTCCCCTTTCTGACCAGGCTAGCGCGTGTGTTGGTTAGCCGCTGCATTCTGAACTTCCCACTTAGTCACTGGCAGCCCGCAATTAAGCATAACTTGAACTCCGACCACGTCTACATGTAGTTTTGTAGCCTGTCACCAAATTTCTGTGAAAATGGCACACAACAAAATGCTTCCTAGCTTAGCAACATCTCACTGTGGTTAGGTTAAAACATTTTAGGATGGGTTGGAGACCCGGAGATGCTCTTGCCATGTTATAAACATTTTTATTTCTTGAAAATAAAACCAGTTTCTCTATCATGCATTAATTACTTCTTTTCGCTTAGGACTGCAGAAACTCAAATCAGGGTAAAAAGGTGAAGGGAATAGCATTTGTTTTAGTACCTAATATGAGCCAGGACTAGGGAAATGTGATTTCCTGACTGTGGGTCTGGGTGATGGATTTGCTGCCTGTCCAGACTGACACTCCCGATTGAGAGCCTATGTCTTAATCCCTTTGATGGAGCCTCTGGCTTTGATTTGAGGATAAGTCTCAGATTCCACTGGGACTCCTACGCCACCATCCCTCCCACCCTATCCTGCAGCAAAAGGTTGTAGGCCAGACACCTGCTTCCTTAGGGAGCCCCATTCTAGTTAATAGACACTCCAGAGCCAGCACCGATCAATAGCATTTTAGAGTTCTCAATCAGTAGAGAAGGAAAAAGAAGGTAGGAAATATGAGAGAAAAATATCACCCCATTTTTACTAATAAAACTGATACTAGAAAATGGAAATGGAAAAATGTATTCTCCTAGGTATGAGCAGAATCAGACCCCCATGGAAATACCTTACAAAGAGGAGTATCAAAACCCCTGTCTTTTTATTTTAATACCACTTTTTTTTTTGCTATTGCTGCTGTTTTTCTTTTTTAGTGATATATAAGCCACAAAGAGTTGTCAAAAATTATATATATCTGCATACAATTTTTATATGTATATACCTGTGTAACAACTACTTACATTTAGTAGCTTCCCAGAATCCCAGAAAACTCCCTCTGAGTGATTACCCCTATTCTGACCTCTATCATCATATGACATTTAGGAAAGGCCCTTTTATATATTATGAGCTGGAGAAGCCGGAAACAGAGTAGCCTTTATGCATCTTGTGAGAAGCTTCAGAACGAAAGGGAAACGTGGGGGTGTGGCGGAGCAGTTTTGCTTTTTAAATTTCCTTTAAAATTTGCCGAACAGATTCAGTCCCTTCTCCTCCCCAGGAGAGGAAGTGAGGGCGGCCGCGAGGATGGCCAGGCGTGTCCATGCCATGCTAATAGATCGCCCTTCACTCAGGAGGCAGGGTCAGGAGGGGAGACGTTCCCCCACAACACACATTTCCATTAGTCTGGTGAACCCCTGGGTGGTTGAAAATGCTCTAACAAGATGCACAAAATATCACAGGATTAACATGGCACATCTTGCAGGAACATCAATTTTACTCAATAAATTGTGGGGAAATATTATTTTAATAGTAACGCAAATATGGAGATATTTATGGAATAGAATATAAAATTCACATGAATTTTTAAAGCAAAACATAATATTTTAAAGCTCTATCAGGCTTGCTCTGGGCTAAGCCCCCAGCTCCCTCAGGGGCATGTGTTCGCTCCTGTCTGCCTAGGGTAACTTCAGTGGGAAAAATCTGGAAGCTCGCCTAGGACACTGAACGTGTCACATAAAGCCTTTATTAATGCACCAGCATGAACTCGGCCACGTTAGCAGATTGAAAAGCCAGGAAAAGAGGGATAGATAATCAGAGGCGATCCTCAGAGGCACGTGGCCTAGGAGGCAGACGCAGCTCAAAGAGACCGGCTGACCAAGGAGCGGGAAAGAAGGAAGAAGGGACAGAGCGAGAGAGACCACAGAGGCTGAGGCCCGGAGTGGCTAAGATGACAAGGGAAAGAGGAAGGTCCCAGGTTAGTCCAGAGACAGATGCATGCGTCCTGTTCATCTCCTGATTTTATCATGGAGGGGGTCACACTGCCCAGCCCTGTCGGGACGTTCTCTGAGTGAGGTCTGTCTGCCATGGGTTTGTTTTTCATGGAGAAGCATTGCTCGCTTCCGCCCCTAGCAGTTTATGTATGCCTGGTTCTTCATATATGATTGCCCTGTAAAAAAATAGAGTAAAATAGAACTTGCCTTGCAGCCAGAAGTACGACCTTAAATACCTGTGGACGCAAGGCAGATTGAAAAGGTATGTTGCTGACAGGTATTAAGTATGGGAAATTCAGGGCATTGCGGTAAACTTGCAGGTGGGTGCCTTGGTTAAAAGTGCTGAGATTTAAAAACAAGCAAAGAAGAACTGGCTTGCCAAAGCCAAAATCTCTTTCCTGCTAGATTTGGTTTTCAGGGCCTTCCTTTCCCTGTGCCTGCCTCCTTTATCAGACTTATCCTTCTCCCTCAAAGAATATGTGTGTCATTTAATTTCCCTAATATTCCAGTGGGAGATGTTCTCTTATTCTTATTTTCACCAAAAAAGGGAAGAATCATGGCACAGGAATTAAATATTTTTCCTAAGGTCACAAAACTAGCAAAAGTTAAAACCAAATTTTAATTAATGATTTTTTTACTTCAGAAGATTATTTTTTATTGTCACATCTACTTGAGAGCTTTCAGAATCTATAAAAAGTGTTCATGACGAACTGCAGAGGTAGAAAGCTATGATCCTCCACATATATGTGGTTTGCAAAATATCCACAGAATGATTATCAAACCTAATAGTAATCATTGAACAAAATACAGTGGCAACTTCGCTATTTAAATAACATGCTTCAAAATAAATAATGGCAGCAAAGCTAAGATTCTTGAAAATCAAAAGAAGAAATTGTTATCGATTGGGAAAGAAATAATTGCTTTAACAGTAGAAACATTTGAATATAAAACTTAAAAAGCAACTGTCAATTGATGTGGTCAAAGACTCATTAGTAGACAGAGACTGGTAACTTATTACATCACTTTATGTAATGAATTTTGATTTTGTTGGCATGTATGAAATCCAGTAAAACATTGAAAGGATAAAAGATAAAAATTAGTAGAGGTGAATGGCTTCACTAACTAGTTGATTGTAACATTCATTATTAGCAGTAGATTTGTACAGCATACATTTGTTACATCCTAGTTCTTGTTTAATTTTTATGAGAGGTTGGTCGTGAATGTTGATTTCATTCAGCAAGTGGAAAGTTTACATAATGCCAGGCAAAGTGGAATTAGACACTGAGCCTGGTCTGATTCATTTTGCATATTTCCATTATTTAGAAGTTAGAGACCTACCATTATTTGGCTTTCCCTGACCCATTTTTCCCACTGTTTTATTGGATAAACACAGATCTTGTTGGCTAGAGCCATCACCAGCTTGGCTAAAGAAATTAGTGTCTTAGTACATATTTTTCCTCCTGATTCCAGGCTTTTTGGGAGCTAGAATTTAAGCATAATGATATAACTCGAATAGCCGCAGAGGTCTCAGTAATGACTTTAAAACACCCACACAAAAAATTACCTCGTTCCTGAATGTGAAACCACAGAGGAAACATTGTTGTACCCTCGCGCTTGTGAACAATTGTATTGTTAACGATGGTATATTAAGCCGGTAGCCTTATTCATTAATACAAAATACAGCAGAGTACATTTTCAAGTGTGTGCAGTGAATTGCATACACAGCGCCCATTATTGTCATCAAAGCTGTGCTGAGGGAACTTAGCTAAAACCGTTCAGAGCACCCCATAATGGTTGCCTGTAATTGTTTCAAAATTGGTTTTCTGGGGTTTAGAGCTCCGTTTTTATTATTGTTGTTATTTATTAATCTCATTCTATGACTGTCACAACTGATCCTAGTTTTGCATGGACTTTTCAAATAGGAAAACTATACGATTGTATTTCATCAAATAATTTTGGTACTCCACCTTTAAGTGAATCGCACCTCCAAACATTTTGAAGCTATTCACGGAATACTTTAAATTTGAGATCCAATTATAGGTCCACTGAGAGCAAATCATTGCCAATAAATAGAAAATTTTGTTCTAGCTCTGTTGTCAAAATTCTTTCTTCTTCTTTTTTGTGAAGGCTTATATTTTTGGTTCTCAAAAGAAAATGGAACAAATCATGCATATTATGAAAATTCTTGCACAGCTATCTAGTGATCTTATTTGTCTATCCTGGCATTGAGAGTAGTGTAAAGACGAAGGTAAAGTCATCGGTTTTATTTCCAGTAGCACACTGGTTCGTAAGGATTTTCCTTTTTTTGAGGGTCAGGTAATAAAGTGGTAAACAACCCCATATTCCACCAGGCTTGATAATGCATTGCACAAATATGGACAACTTGTAAGCTCTCTAATTAATGAGACAGGGTGACCATCCTTCAAATATATTTATTAATTGCAATTTATATTTTAAAAGTTTAACATAGGCAAGTGTCTTCAAAATTCAGCCTTTTCTGGACCTCTTTAAATATTTTCCTTATCAGTATACCTACCCAGTTGGGCTATTATATTATATTTTGACCTGTGGCTCTATTTCACTTTCTCCTCATTGTGAACACACCACTCCCCAGCTTTGGTCTTCAAGAAAATGAGTCCCACCACTTTTCAGTTCGGAGTCCTTCCCAGACACCGATGGGAATAGAAGGAATGAGAAGTAGTGACTGCGGCACGATGTGGGCTTATTGGTGCTGGTTGTGAATAAACCAGTGGAAGAAACAGGAGAACACAGTGATGAGAAACCCTGAAAGCTGTAGCCCTGTCAAATCCTTTTATTCATCCTTTTTTGGTGACACTCATCCAAATTTCTCTTTAGACCAGTGGTTCTCAACCTGTGGGTTGTGACCCCTTTGGACAGTGTTAAAGAGTTGCAGCATAAAGAAGGCTGATGCTTTAGACCATCCTTTGTTTTTTTTTTTTTTTTTTTTTTTTTGAGACAGAGCCTCAAGCTGTCGCCCTGGATAGAGTGCTGTGGCATCACAGCTCACAGCAACCTCCAATTCCTGGGCTCAAGCGAGTCTCTTGCCTCCGCCTCCCAAGTAGCTGGGAC